>BQNB010210027.1:0-10298 GCA_026074375.1 Tanacetum coccineum
TCATAACTTGGCAAGCATAAACCTAACCATATCGTTTAATAACAACAAACATGCACTTACCAAACAATGTTGGCAACAATCCTGCAGATGATTGGGTGATGGTTGAAACAAACCCAAACCAGCAACTGGGCTCACAAAGCATCATTCTGAGCGCTCCTACGGATGATCCAATGATGGTTGATTCAAACCCGCGTAAAGAAGTAAATTTTTAAATCCCAACTACTTTCCTGTCATGCCTGAAATATACCACAACTTTTTTCATAAGATACTTCATACTTAATTCAGTTGCATAAGATATATATTTTTCATACATTTCTCACTTATATACACCACTTGATTTATTTCTTTTTGAAATAAAAAACATTTGTTTGATAAGTAATTTTTCTTGCTGTGAAAATGGTAAAATGCAAGCAATCAGTTCCATCGTGATATCACAAAATCTCACGAGGTCACCACCAACACCAACATAAAAAAACCAGTAGATCTATAAAAAAAATATCAAAAACGTTCAACCTTAAATATCGTAGTTGAGAAAACTAATTGTTAGCCTTAAAATATGGTGACAAACACGGAATTACATTAGATCATTTATAGTGTGACATATAGGGACTAATAATGACTAAGTACAATAGTTGTGTGTCACTAGGACTATAAATACCCCCTTCATACTTCCATGGAGGGGTGAAGCTCACTTTTGTAAAAGTGTAGTGTGTGTGTTTTCTCCCAACACATACACTCTTCCCATCTCTTTATACCTTAATCTCTAATAATATGGCTACACATTTATTTCACTTTACCATACCTCCAAGATTAGTTTTAATCCTTGTTCTTGTATGTCATTTACACTCTACAATTGGCACTAAAGCATAAGGGGAATCCGTGTTGTTTATCTACTGATTATTGTGGTTAAATAAACTCAAATTCGTGGGTTGGTTTGTTTATTTTTTTTGTTCAAAAAAATAGCAAGAAAATCCAAGATTGATCTTTGTTTGTGGTTAAAAGTGTTAAAGATTTGTACTTTCGGGCTTAGAACTATCACTTGCATCATTACTAGGTGGAATATTACACATCATTTCAAGCTTTCAAGAATGTTTATGATTTTTTCTATGGCTGGAGTTGTTGACTCACCTGATGGGTGAGTTCTTCATTGCGTTTTGCTTGCGGGTTGCGTTTTGGTCATTGCTTTTTGCTGATTTAGGTCGGGTGAAAATTGCTTTTTGTCATTGGTTTTGCTTAGTGATATATTGCTTTTGGTCTTTGTTGCGTTTTTGCTTATTGAAAGATTTCCGTTTGGTCATTAGCCGTTTTTGCTTATATGAAGATTGCGTTTTGATGGTCAATATGCGTTTTTGGCTTATTGAAGACTGCGTTTTTGGTCTACAATTAATGCCGTTTTGGTCATTGCTTTTGCTTATTGAAGACTAAATAACTGCGATTATGGTCATTGCGTTTTGGTCATGTGCATTTTGCTTATTGAAGACTCGTTTTGCCACTATGCGTTTTGGCCTCATTGAAGACCATTATATAAAGGGCAAATAATCAAAACGTTATGCATGGCCGCAAATCCAACAAATCATTGCGTTTTGTCTCAACATCTTGCGTTTTGTCCATTGAAAACCCTTATTTTGAAAACCTAATTTCCCAAAAAAAAAATTAACCTTACGCACATCAGGTGGGCATGTGACCGACTTTGGGCATATGACCGAATTTGAGAATATTATAATCAAAACAAGAACAACAAAAAAAACCTACAAAAAGAATCGAGACTCATAAGACACAATCGAAACCATAACAACACAACACACCAACAAACAACAACACATAATCCCAAAACGATCCTGAAAAAGATTCACATTAAAATGACAAAATGCTAAGAGATTCGGATTACAATGACATGTGATCACGGAGTAAATTTGAGTATCAGCCTTATTCTGGCGAATTAAGTTGAATTTTACAAAGAGCGTCTACTTATTTCATCATCGAGACTTTCTTCTATTTTCTATCGATTGATGACTTGCTTGAACGTATACAGTTATGATTGAGACTTGGATTATCTGGTTTCCAAAAGTCAAAGGGTGGTTGGATGAAGACCCACTATCACTTAAAGGAGTTACTTTGTAGTACTCAGTGTCACACGTAGATGTCGATGTGGATAATTTCAAGAGGATGTTTGTACTTCTATACTTTTGATGTTGGGTAAAAAGTACTTAGAGATTTTTTTCTACATCGTTTTTCAATCAACAACAGTGCAAGATTAAGTAACAAATTTGGGGGATTTTACTTCAGTTTCAAGTTTGATATATCGGGAATAACATTCACTCATGTGATCATCACTATAGCCTATAGAATACTAAGTTGGTAAGTTAGTCCAGAGAGTTTAAAGTGTTAAATGTAATCGGAGACACTTCTCAACGGGTATTTTTTTGTATTCCAAGACAAAGATACTTCACGGTCAAAGCAGAAATCTCAAAGTTCTTCGATGACATTCATTCCACAAGAACTGATCCTTGATTATACCAAGTGTTCTTGATTCTTGCTTCATCTCCTCTACGGTTTCTGAAGTCAAGAGGGTAATGATTCTTTTATATCAAGATTTGTGCTTATGACAAGAACTTCTCGAGTATATAAACGTACACGACAATGATGCTTCCGAGAGTTCGCAACCATCATGGGGGAAAATGTGTACATCCGGGACTTAGTTGACTTTGATGTTACCGTGTCAACTTCCAAGGAAAAGTAGTGTAGACTACTTTACTTAGTATGGTTTATGAAGTATTTTACAAACATGAGAAGAACAGATGCTGATTTCTCGCATGCACCCCCGAACGAATATTCACCAAGCCCTGATGACAAGAAGCAGTGGTCGTTGGTGTGTTTTGACTTCTACAAAATTCCGCTGTGCACTTTAATGACAAGTAGAAGATTGTTCAAGCTACATTAATGTTTCATAATCTGCTCAAGATAGGGATGTTGGTTTGGGGGGAAGCTGATTCAGAAACTTTGACAAAAAGGAGTCTATGAAAAAAGCTTTTCAAGACATGCTGCATGAATTGGGGGGAAGTTAATCCAACTCATGCATACTACAATGGTTCCAAAACAAGTAAAGACAATGAAGATCCAAGCTGGAATACAAGTTTCAAGACCAAGAGAACTCACAAGACAACTTCAGCTTTAGAAGCATTTTGGAAGACTTTATTTAATTGTATTTGTACTTGTTAGGAACATTGTAAGTAATTCCGTATATATCCACATATTGGGGGAAGATTGTTAGCCTTAAAATATGATGACAAATACGGAATTACATTAGTTCATTTATAGAGTGACACGTAGGGACTAATAATGACTAGTTACAATAGTTGTGTGTCACTAGGACTATAAATATCCCCTCCATACTTCCATGGAGGGGTGAAGCTCACTTTTGTAAAGTGTGAAAGTGTGTGTTTTCTTTCTACAAAAACACACATCTTCCATCCTTTTCCTTTTCTCTCTAACTCAATGGCTACTTTTCTTTTCCATTTTACCAAGCCTCCGGATCCGTTGTTAAAAGGGTGAATCTAATGTTAACAAGTTTGTCTTCAGATTACAAAAAGTCTCAATTTAATTTAGTATCTTATAAATCAGGTTTACAGTCTGTAGAAGATAGACTAGTACATTATAAGAAAAATGAGGCTGTGTTTGAAGAGAGCATAAATGTTTTAAAACTTAAAGTTAGACTAAGAGATAATGCCTTAAATGAATACCAAATGAATTTGGAAAAAGCAAAAAAAGAAAGAGATCAGTTAAAACAAACATTAGAGAAGTTTCAAAATTCATCCAAGTCTTTAAATAACATACTGGAAAGTCAAGTAATTGACAAGTTTAAAACATGACTAGGATATGATGCAGCTGCTGCAGCTTCTCATGAAGTAGAAAGTTTTGTAAATTTATCTGATAAGTCTGGATCAGATAAGGGATATCATTTAGTTCCCCACTTTACTGGAATTTTCATACTCGCAAACCTTTGATTAACATTTTATAGATGAAATAGTTGAAGTGAGATATGGATGTTACTACTGTTGTTACACCTAGTAATGTTAAGACAGTTAAAAATAAGGATGTTTCTAACACAGTTGAATCTAATACTGTTAGGAGAGAGTGTTGTGCCCTAATTAATGAGGAGTTGGTGTCAGATGGTAAGAAGAAACTCTGTTTTCTACTGTTTCTAAATAGGAATTTGTTGGACTAAAACAACCAGAAAACCAGTTAGGAATAAAAAAACCAGTAAAGTATGTTGAAATGTACAGGTCACAAAGGCCTAGGTGAAATCAAAGGAACTAGAATAATCAGAAGTCCCAACAGCTAGGAAGTGACTTTGTGATGATCAAGAAAGCCTGCTATGTATGTGGAAGTTTTGAACACCTACAGTATACCTGTAAACATAAGAGACATGTTAATGATAAAAAACAGGTTAAACCAGTGTGGAACAACTCAAAGAGGGTGAATCATCACTATTCAACAAGAATAACTTACCCCAATCCAAAAAGAAATATGATTCCTCAAGCTATTTTAATGTTGGTTTGGGAGAAATCACATTATTGCAGCTAAGCAAAAAGAGTACATAATGCTGTAAGGCTTCAAGTTGGGTTTGGAAGCCAAAGAAGAGTATAGATTCATGTCTCCAAATATAACAATGCATCAATCACTTTGAAAAGATTTGATTACATTGATGCACAAGAAAGATTCAAGTCTGTGATGGCTTAGGTTCCCATAAGAAATTGATTTGGAGGATCCTTCCAAACAGGGGAGGAAAAATGCTCATATTGATGAAGATAACTTTGGTTCAGATGGATGCACAGACTCAGGGGAGGCATGAGCATGATCAAGAATTTGATGCAGAAATTACTACTGTTGGTGCAGAAGTTGATGATATTGCTGCTGAAACTTAAGTGTACATCAGAAGGAGTGCAGCAAAGACAAAAGATAAAGAAGAAAGGCAGATGATTTCCAGAGCAGAAGGTTTAATTCAAGAACTTCTTCAAAAGATATTCATGAAGGCTGAAAGATTCAGAAGATGAAGAGTAGTTAATTGTTTGTTTGCAAGTAATCTTCACAAAGAAAGTTTAATTCAAGAAACTTGATGATTTGAAGGTAAATCACAAGTTTAGGGGAGGATTATTGGGAATTAAACTTATCATACTTAGTACTACTTACAAGTTACAACTGCCAGTATTAACCATTTAGTACTGCTAGAGTAAGTTAGTATTGCCAATACTAACTTAAGACTGTTGAAGGACTTAAAACTGCTAGTTATAGAGTTACTACTACTGGTTCAAGATTAATGCTGCTGCTGAAATTAATGCTGATTAGTCAAATAGAAGACTGAAGTTAATGCTGCTGCTGAAGTTAATGCTGATTAGTCAAACAGAAGACTGAAGTTAATGCTAATTGACTGAAATTAATGCTGATTAGTCAAATAGAAGACTGAAGTTAATGCTGCTGCTAAAATTAATGCTGATTAGTCAAATAGAAGACTAAAATTAATGCTGCTGTTGAAGTTAATGCCAATTAGTCAAATAGAAGACTGAAGTTAATGCTAATTGACTGAAATTAATGCTGATTAGTCAAACAGAAGACTAAGTTATGATGATGAGAGATTAAGTGTATTGAGAATTTGACTAAATATTTTAGAAAGTATTAAATACTTAGTCATTGTATTTAATACATTTAACTAAATACATAGGAAAGTAATTGTAAGCCTATTAGGACTCCTTAGTGTATAAAAGGAGATCATAGGGCATCTAGTTACAGATCTCATTTAACACGAGTACACATACAATTCTTAGAGCTTCAAGGTTTTGTAAACCCCAACACTAATTCAGAGTGTTCGTTAATATAATTGAGGCTGAAAGTTTTGTTTACTATTTCATTGTTTACTATTCAATTGTTATTGTTCTTCTTAATATCAATACTAGATTCCGCATAGTATTTGATATTCAAAAATCAAAGTTTCTTTCATAGTAGTTTTGGATTTATCCAAAGTTGCTAACCTTACATCAAGCTAAGGAGAACAAGATCGGTTTTAGGACCAACAAGTAATTTAAGCCTATGGGCTTTTGTAACAAACCATTTATGAAATCCAATGTATCAGTTTTTAAACGACTCTTTTAGAGGTCGTTCTCATATCTTGTGCTATTGATCTATGAAGTAATGCCCCCGGAACATCATATTCCGCTGCGACCCATTTTGGGGGTGTTACAGATTGGTATCTAGAGCCAAGGTTATAGAGAACCAGGTCAAATGTTTTTACTTGGTCTATAACCGTTTTTCAAACATTGCGTCATTCAAAAGTTTTTCAAAGGGACATACATGCAAACGAGTAGTTTGCATCTAGTATACATGCTTACATGTCATGCACCATTTTAGCATTAGTTGATTATACTAAGTGCTTACATAGGTTATATACGTGTTAATATTACATTACGTATATTACTGCTGGTCTTATATAATATACTTATACAAGTTTATATTATGGTTACAGATTAGCCATGTCATCAGACAACGCATCGTCTGCAGTTACCTATACGTCCATATCCTCTGATTCGAATGGACCATCATGGGGTATTCCACTTGTGAATGCCGGCGAGCTTCCGGAGATGGACCCCTATGAGGAGGTTGCCCAATAAGGGCAGGCACCACCATTGTCACCTGCTTATGTACCTGACCCCATGGAGTTGGACGAGCATGTACCGGTATACGTTCCGGAGCCAGAGCACCCGGAGTACCATGTACCATCAGATGATGACATTCAGGTCGAGGATCAGCCTTATGCTGATGACGCTTCGCCGACTGCTGAGTCATTTGGGCACATTGCTGACTTAGAGTCGATGAAGGAGGATTCTATTAATTATCCAAATGAGCCTGAAAATGACGATAAGGATCTGGAGGAGGATCCCGAGGAGGACCATACCGACTATCCTGCTGATGGAGAGGATAGCGATGATGAGCCCTCCAATGATGATGACGATGATGATGATACTGATGATGAGGATGAAGAGCCCACTAAGGATGAAGAGGAGGAGGAACACCTAGCTTCGGCCAAATCTTCTGTGGTACCTGTTGTTGACCCTGTTCCCTCAGCTAGGGATACAGAGGCGTTTGAGACTGATGAGTCTACACCTACACCTAGATCACCTTAGACTATGGTCCTTTTTTTATCAGACACGTCTCCGTAGGGCATGGAAGACTGTCAAACTTGAGCCACCTATGTTAGCATCCATGGAGGCGCGCATTGCTGAGCATGCTGCCGTACCTATACCACCCACCAGCCCTGCCTACGACCAGGTACCACTAGGTCATAGGGCAGACATGATCCGTATGAGAGATGACAACTCCGAGGAGGACATACCACTTTGGAGGAGATTTGTACTTACTGCTCCCCCCACCTGGGTGTAATATAGCAGAGAGTTCTGCTGCTGCTGCTGCCAAACCACCTAGAGGTCAGTATAATTTTGTTGATACTGTTGAGATAGGACATGGTTTGATTCGTAGTCCTGGTCATGATGCATGGACTATTGCTAGAGCTCCTGACAGAGCAAAGGATGTTGGTTATGTTAGAGCTTTACAGGCTTCAGAGCATAGGATGATGACTTCCATTGAGGAAGTCAACTTGAGGGTTAGCTACTAGGCACAGGTTCATAGGCGAGAGAGTGAGGATTTCTATACACAGCTTCATGACGCTCAGACTGACCGCAGGGACATTAGACTCGAGATTGATATAGTGAGAGGCCAAATGACTGCTTATGAGATAGAGTTGCATGAGGTATGCCAGGCTTACCTTAGTTTCGAGGCTTGAAACAGGGCATTATTGGCATGAATTAAGAAACTAGAGACTCAAATGAGTCGTATGGAGTGGCAGCGCTAGAGCGCTGAGGATCGTGCAGTCAGACAAATGATGCGTACCCAGGTGCTAGAGGCTAGAGCTCGAATTGATACGGTAGAGGACACCGGTAGTAGCTGCTAGTTGTACTTTTCATTTCTAGCTATCTTGTATAGTCTATTAAGTTTTATGGGTAACTCCCAGCTAATAGACTCTAAGACCGTATTTTTCATTTTCAGTACTAAGATCATTAGTGGTCATTTTGTATCCAAGCAAATCATGTATGATTCAACATTATGTTATGAAATGTTGATGTATTATGTTATGATTGATCTCATTTTATTCATTCTCCATTGTGTTGTGGTGTAGTTATTATTATCATATCCATTTGTATCGACATTATGATTATATCTCATGAACATTGTATTATTGTGATTTAGTAAAATCATGCATGTAACAAGACAAGGTGCAAATGATGCCATGACTCCATAATCCATTCAACCTATGATCGATCGGGCAATCCAAAGAAACTCTACCCATACTCAGGATAATGCAAGCTAAGTTTGGGTGAGACTCTGACAGGATATGCCAACCTGCACGTGTTCATGTTCTACACCGAGTTTTACATTGCAACCCTTAAACTTCAAGGGAACTGAAGGCGTTGTTGGCTTGTCTCAATGGATCGAAAAGATGGAATCAGTATTCCACATTAGCGGTTGTACCATTGACAATCAAGTGAAGTTCGCTACCTGCACTCTGCTAGGTGCTGCACTAACCTGGTGGAATGGTCATATGAGAACCTTAGGTCATGATGCTGCCTATGCCATAACATGGGGAACTCTCAAGAAGAAGTTGACGGACAAATATTATCCAAAAGGTTGGAATCAAGAAAACTTGATTTAAACTTGTGGAATCTTAGGGTTAGGGGAAATGATGTTGTAGCCTATACTCAGCGTTTCCAAGAACTAGCCTTGATGTAAACCAAATTTCTTGCTGATGAGACCGAAAAGGTTGACAAGTACATCAATGGACTTCCTGATAATATTCATCGGATGCATTCTGCAAGACCACAAACTCTTGATGATGCTATCGCGTTGGCCATGATTGATGGATCAGAAAACTACGCTCTTTATGTTGAATGGCAGAATAAAACAAGAGAGCAATTATCCTCATTATGACAGGCTGATTATCATTAAGAAATAATCAACAACCCTACAAGAAGCAAAATGTAGCTGGGGCATACACTGCTGGCCCTGGTGAAAAGAAGGCTTACACTGGAAATCTACCTCTGTGCACCAAGTGCAACTACCACCAAACCGGACAATGTGCACCCAAGTGTGGAAAGTGCAGGGTATGGTCATATCTTCCATGATTGTGTTTTTGGAGTAACACCAATAGAACAATACAAAACAAAAGAATCAAAAATGCAGGAGCATGCTGATGAATGTAGGTGGGTAACATCGGACCATGATAGAAGAATTGCCAACAAATGAAGAACCATGGAATGAACAGCTCAAGGAAGAGCTTATTCTTTGGGTGGAAAGAGATGCTAGCTCAGACTCTAACGTCATCACGGGTACGTTTCTTCTCAACAACCGTTATGCTACAATTTTGTTTGATACTGGTGCGGATAGGAGCTTTGTATCTACTACCTTTAGTGCCTTGATTGACATTACCCCCACTACATTAGAAAATCATTATGACGTAGAATTAGCCGATGGGAAAATCATAGGAGTTAACACCATAATTCGAGGTTGCACTCTAAACTTCATGAATCATCCTTTCAACATCGACTTGATGCATGTCCCACTCGGTAGTTTTGACGTCATTATTGGGATGGATTGGTTAACGAAGTATCATGGAGTGATCATCTGTGACGAGAAGATTGTACGTGTTCCTTTCGGAAGAGAGACGTTAATTTTTCAAGGCAATGGAAACAACCAAAGGGAAGAATCCCGACTGAATATCATTTCGTGCACTAAAGCACAAAGGTATTTGTCAAAGGGATGTGATGTCTTTTTGGCACACATTACCACGAAGGAAGCCAAAGACAAGTTAGAGGGGAAGCGACTTGAGGACATGCCGATTGTCAGAGACTTTCCTGAAGACTTGTCGGGTATTCCACCAGCTCGACAAGTAGAATTCCAAATTGATTTGGTACCAGGTGCTGCACCTGTAGCACGGGCGCCTTATCGGCTAGCACCATCCGAAATGAAAGAACTGGCGGAACAACTTCAAGAACTATCCGACTAGGGATTTATAAGACCCAGCTTTTCACCTTGGGGAGCCCCGGTCTTGTTTGTCAAGAAGAAAGACGGATCGTTTCGTATGTGTGTCGATTATCGTGAACTGAACAAGTTAACCGTGAAGAACCGTTATCCACTTCCTAGAATTGATGACTTGTTCGATCAACTTCAAGGGTCGAGTGTCTACTCGAAGATCG
>BQNB010210033.1:0-10298 GCA_026074375.1 Tanacetum coccineum
ATGCTTTTATTCTTCTTCGGCAGTTTTACATTATCGATCCAAGACCTCCATTCTCCGTAAGAGTTAATATCCATAAAAGGCACACCTAGTTTCTAGTCAGACATATAAAGTAAAAGGTAGACACATAAACCAACAAAATGAAATAACAAAACCGTGCAAAAAGTAAAATCGCTATTCATCTTCTTCTTCCTCCTTATCATCTTTCTTTTTTCCTTTTCTTCAAAATTCAACATGATCTTGTTTGTATATATTTTTCTCCATTTGTGCATCTCTAGCTTCAAATTACATGTAGCACTTTCAAATAACTAGCGATTTTCAGAAAAATAATACACTTCATCGGCTAGAATCATGTGGGGCATGTGCCACAGGTGGCCGCCACCTAGGTCCGCCCCTGAATGGATGGATGACATACTCAAGCCTCATAGAGAACAATCTAAAGAAAATTTGAAACCCCTTACGACAATTAACCTGTCGCCTTGTACACGCCGCATTGGAACACCTAAATTTGGAACACGACTCGTTGACGTCTTGTTCTTTTTCTCTTTTCTCCTTTTGATTTTGGAGAATCATGCCACCAAGGAAGACAATTGCTTAAGTTCAATAGTTATCAAGCGACTTATAGGCCAACATACAGCTGACATGCTCTTTCGCCAAAAGTAGAACGAGACCCGAGATACTGAAAACGAATCATGCATAAGAACTTGAGACAAACCACGCTAATGAAGGTCACTGTAACCATTCGTAATTTTTGGGTAATTATTTAACCCCGTACTTTACTATTTATTTTATTTGTACATAAAATTTGTTTTATGATTAACCGAATAGGTTGTCTCACATTCGTAATAAAATGTTTATTAAACGTGAACCCGACTCTAGACTAAATATTAGTCTACGCGCTCTATGTATTTTTATTATCTCGGAAAAGTATCTCATATAATGAAATTTTATTTTTATCATATACGTTTTCGCTTCGTGGTTCCGTCTAAACTTTTGTTATATTTTACGTCTATACCCGTTGGCCTTAAAAACTACCCACTTATTTTAAATTTATACCATAAATACCAACTATTATCAAATAATAAAACTAACACAACAGGCGATAGACAATTATGTTACCTAGTGTATAAACGACTTAGAGCTCTAGGTACTATAACTTGGTAACACCAAGTTTTGGGCCGCCACGTCAGCTTTTTCACATTCACATTCACATAAAAAAAAACTCAGATAACCATAACTCAATAACACCACTTTTTGGGACCTACTATTTTTTTTTCCATCACTTTTAAAACTAAATAAATTCATTTTCATTCATTAAAAATTAAATTACAATTCCTAAAAAAAATTACAAATTAATAATTAAAAAAATACAAATTATAATTAATATAAATACAAATTATAAAAATAATTTTTTTTAATGAAAAACCCTTTTTTTCTCCTCCACCCATTTATATCTTCTTCTTCATCTTCTTTACCACACAAACACACACACAAACACAGTAAAAAACACACACAAACACACCATTTTCAACGAAAAAAAAAATAAAAAATAAAAAGAAAGAGCTGTGTTGCAGCGTGCTTGTGTTAACGTGGGCACCAACGCCGTGCCCCTCACCCACTCTCCGGTGTCATAACGCCCGAAACGGCGTTGGTTTGACACCCAACGCCGTTACCGTACCTAGCCCTCTTATAATTATAATATAACATAATTTGTGTTAAAACATTATCATCATTTAAATAATAATGCAAGCCTTTAGTAGACCCTAACTCTAGATATTCTTTGTGTTTATTAAATACTCGTGTGACTTATATTATATTGGTGCATGCATTATGCTTTCTTTACTGTAAAGCAATATATTATCGCTCTTTTCTCGAGTTATTTTTTTTAAAAAGGTAAGGAACGGAACACGAAGGTGGAGAAGGGGAAGAGATTATAAAGAAACTTGTCATTTTATTTCGTGTTCTTGAGTTATAACTAAAAGAAAGGAAGGGAAGAGAATATTTACGACTATACCCTTCTAACTAAAAACATACTAACCCAATTTTTTTTCCAGATTCAATAATATATGGAAAAGAAAAGGACGAATATAGATTGCATGAAAACACATTCTGTAATCATTAATAATTAAATCGAGAATCAGAATTCTCACTTTATCAGTTTTGAGTTGTTAAAATTTTAAAACATATCATTGAAGACTTAATATCATGATTTACGCCATAAAAAGTACGTAGTATAATATTTTAATCGACTGTGCTAGGAAAACATTCCCAACAAAGTTTAGATAGAATACTAAATTAAAAACTCAAGATCCTAATATTATGTTCGTATGCGTGATGTTGTTTGAAGTCACAGTGAGAGAAAAAAGGCCATTCATAGGGTCATAGATGTAATTTTATAAAAGAAGTAAACAATTATAGCACCTTTCCACACTAATCCGCCCGATTTTGGGCTGACCATATTGGGAACAAAATACAAATGATGGTCCCTCCCTTTCCATTTCCCTTACTCCTTCTTTCTCTTCAAAAAAAACTTGAGAACACTTTTTTCTCTTTAATATAAAAAACTCAAGAACAGAGTGAAAAAGAAACCTTTTGCATTATTGATCATCAATCATATTCCGGAAATCACGCTTCCTTAATAAACCATGATTACAGAATGAGAGAGAGAGAGAGAGGGAGGCAGCCATGTATAATCGAAGTTTTAGTACGCACTACTCAAGTTTGTTTGGGGTTAAAGACAGTTTCGTGATCAGACCACTTGGTGTCGCATGTTCATATTTGGAGTTCCTATTCGGGTTGAATATGACCAGTCCGTGTTCATGTTCGTGTTGTACGTGCTCATGTTCGTGGTGATATGATGCTCGTTGATCATGCAAGGTTTTAGAACATCGCGTTGGTCTGGGTTTTGGTTCGAGTTCACGTCAAAATTATGGGTTCACAACAGTGATTGCTGAAGTCGAATAAGTGTTCGTGATCATGTGTCATCGTGTTCGTACTAGTATCCGAGTCAGTTTCAATTCGCGGTTGTTCTTTTAGCTAGAGGTAACGTCTCGAGCCATAACGTGTTAATCATATTCTACTCATAAGTATTCGTGATTTGTTATAACTACTGAGACTATAGAAAATAAAAATCACCATTTAGTGATCTAGTTAGTTGGCTAATAGAAGTTTTTGGGTCTCCAAATTTATCGTTTTACTCGAAGCAGAATCGAAACTGAACAAGTAAAACAAAGAAACTGATGATGCGATTAAATGTTTGGCGAAGAAGATGGTGAAAAGTTTATATTTATGATTAAAATAAACAATTTAATAATGAGGAAATGAGAAAAGTTGACGACAACAATATAAAAGGAAAATGCATGCTATAATAATCTGACATGCATGTTAGGAGATTTCTACTTTAAACAAATTTTCAAAATAGCCCTTTGTTGTTTCGATAAATGACATAAGTGGCCCCTCAAATCGTTAATACTTATGAGATCTTCTAATGTAACAATTACTACAAATTATTTTGGTTAGCAAATGGTTTACATTTACAGTAGTAAAAGTTGGTCAATTATTTATATATAAATAATAAAAGGAGTTCATCACATTAATTAGTGCGATAACGAAAAACGTTATGAGATAATGCCTATTGTTTAACTATGAATTAGATAAGGGTATACAAATAATGATTCAAAGTCACTTAGTAAACATGTAGTTGTTAATATAATAATAGATTACACAATAAGACCTGTCATTTAACAAATTAATACGTAAAGAGTAAATTGTAAAGTTGTTTATATTTATTCGTGTAACATTTATAAAAAATCCATAAGACGTGATTTTGTTTTGCTTATAGGATTTCTCTTGGCTTCCCGAAGTTATATTTTTCGTTATCTTTTCTCGGTCTCACGATGTTTACATCTCGCTATCTACTATCATATTGCATAAGGTGAGTTCATACCCCCACCTTTTCTCTTTTAAAGGTTTTCATAAATTGTTTTCAGGGTGAGAATACATGCTCGTTTTACTAAGAAAACTTATTGATTTCTACTACTTAAGCGTCACATGACTGTTTGCACTAAAGGTTTTTACTTGCTTACTATATGACTTCTAAAACATGTGCAATACATGGTTGTTTACTCATGAATTCATTAAAGCTTAATTTACTTACTACATGATTTGAGATCATTGATTATCTATTTACAAAACTGTGAGTTTTGAACACATTACTTGTTTTAAATGGACACAAGTGCTGAATGGTATGCTTGACCCGATTATGAGATTATTCGCATGAGTACCTATTGCTAAAAGGCCTCGAAATTCATGAACTGTTAATTACCTATGATGGGTAAGCGCTGAGTATAATTAATAGATCTATTGGGTCGTGATAGCCCTGTCCGGGGTATGTATCCATGGCGTGAACACCCTTAATAGACATTTTGTATTGAGAATATTATCTTTTGGGTATATGGCAATATTACCTTGGGCAGGGGCGGACGGAACGCATATTCTTATATGCTGGTTAATGTTTCAGTGTCATGAGCTCAATGCGACAATGTAATAATTCCGTTACTTGACATTGTATTCCTTGCACTGTCATTGGCTGATCTTAAACCTTGTGGTCCACTACTAAACATTAATTGATTTATTGAATCACTACTTGGATTTCGGAAATAATACTTTGAAATGTTGTAACGCTGCTTTTCTTACTGAAATATTACTTGAATAATTTCAATACTGCTTTTATTTAAACCTATGAATTCACCAACATTATTGTCGACGTTTTGCATGTATTTTCTCAGGTTATTATTTTGCTAGCTGAGCATTGGGAGCATTTGAGCCGCGCGGATATATTTTTGAAGGCTTTATAATTTATTTTACCATTCGACAAACGTTTTAAAAATATTTTTTATTACATTGCAAATAGTACCTGTTGTAACTCTGATATTTTATAAAAATTGTCGAATGATTGACTTTTCAAAACGTCTCACTTAGAGTCGTTTTCTGTAACTTGTACTTTATGCTATAAAGTAGCACCCCAAGTGGTATTCCGCTGCGTTGTGATTTTGGGGGTGTTACGGATTGGTATCAGAGCACACGTTATAGAGAACTAGGTCATTTTCAAAACCTAAACTATAACCGTTTTTCAAAAAAATTCAAGAGTCTTTCATCATTGTCTGATATCCGCGCGCCAATACTCTCAGATCGCTTATATGCTCCTTTTAGTATCTCTAATAGTATTACATTGATAATAAATTTATAATACTCGACTTTCTTTTCGATCTTTTACGCTTATCTTTGGGATTACCACCATCTTTATATATAAGAGTAATTCGTATAAGTGTGGACTATTTTCGGTCACTTATGTCTATTTGCTATTATTGCTAGTGGGTGTGAGTTTCGATCGGATGGGTACGCCTACCCAATTTGATTGAAATTCGGATCGGAGGGGTACATCTACCCACATGTTGTGTATAAGTTGTCAATGCTTTTTTTAATCGAGCTTGGTTTGATGCCAATGCTAACCGAAGCCTAAATGTGAAATCATCTACGTAATGATAATTACTTGCATATGTGTATAGTACTATAGTACGTCATAATGATTTCGTTAACTTCAATATATTGTGAGCGATGCGGTGATCTCCGAAACATTTACACGATTTTACTTTATTTCCTTGTGATGATATTGAAATTCGGTGTAGTTTGTCGATCACATTGGTTATTTTACTATCCGACTCCGAGTTTGAACACTCGCCTCGTACTTCTGAAATGTTTACGTCGTCGCGTAACATGTTTCATAGAAACATGACAGTTATCTTTGTTGCATACCTTGATTCAATCAAATTTTGAAGCCGGAAGCGTGCAACCTTGAATAGTAGGAACGTATAGGAATTTATAAGTCTCGTCAATTACCATACAAATAATATTATTTACGAACGTCTATTTAAGACACTGTTTTAAATTCTGAAGAGTAACTGGATTTGCTATAAATGAGTCCATATCATTCTCAAAGAACTTTTCGGTACTTTCTGACATTAGTTTTGAAATAATTCCTATTATGGGAATTCTTTTTCTTGGATCTTTCAAACTTTGGTCATATGAATGATCACATGATTCAACTATATCTTTCGGTGCTTCATCCTAATTATTATTTTTCTCAAATGAACGAATGAGACTAGTAGCTTCAAGCTCATCCATACCTTTACTATCGATTTAATAGTTATCAGACGTGAAAGTTTCTGACGTCGATTGAGAAAATAGTACGTATTCCCTTGTAGAATGATGACATACTCAAGGCTCATGGAGAAAACTCAAAGAAAATTCAGTACCCCCTGTAACACCCCACCCAACGTACATTGGATTGCGCAGCGAAATTAGCAATTTGGGTGTTACTAAATAGCACCATTCACCAAAATAATAGAAAACGACCCAAATGAGACGTTTTAACAAACACGTGTGGTATGTGTGTAAATACACATACCTTTTGCCAAATAAAACGAGCTAAAATGACCAATAATGACTAAAAATACATTAAAATGCATTGTATATTTGTATTTTGTGATTTATGTCTTGCAGGTACGGATATTCATTAAAAAGGACAAAAACAGAGCCAAAACAGACAAAGCCGAGCACGGGAATGGAATGAGCACGAAAAAAAACCCAGGCCGAAGGCGTACCCGTTATTTACGGACCAACCCGGGCCCACTTAATGGGCCGGGTCAGCCCAAATCCTAATCTATATCAACCATAAACCCTTAATTAACTAAAAAGTCCGAATCCACTTAATGATCCATTTGGCCCAAAATCAAAACAAAAGCCCAATACCCTTTTAACCCGTTCCCTTTAGTCTTTGGTTAGGTCAACGAAATAAAAACAAGCCAACCCAGTCAAAATCACTATTCATCCTTCACCATTCCCTCCATTTTTACCTCCACACCTTGCACAGGGTAAATCCACCAAAGTACACTCTCTCCCATCCTTTTAGAAGCAATTGCTGACACCTCTGACACACTACTTAGCCACGCTAGCAATCCCCAACAATACCATTGGCTATTAGGATGTGGCACGCAATCTAACGGTTTAAAAGATAATGATTTAGAGGCGGTGTGATTAAAGGGCCAAGATTAAAAGAGGAGGGAGCGTCCTGAGGGCTAGAAGCTTTGCTACACCCCTATAAATAGAGGGCCTCACACACATAAATGATCATCTAGTTTAGTAATTTAGCTTAATTAGTATTTTAGCTTATTATAGTCGTTTTTAGCTTAATGTTTTAATTTTAATGTATTTTCCTTCTTAAAAGTTTGTACTCAGTTTGTTTAATCAATAAAATCTCAGTTTTCATTTAGTTCATGTTTAATTCAAGCTTTTGCTTATTGCATGATTAGTTCAATTAAGCTCAGATTTAATCTAAATAAGCTCTTTAAGCTCTCAAATCCTACTTAAGCTAGTTTATACTCAGTTAAGCCTTTAAAGCTTAACTGAGTTTGTTTCACTCAAAAATCCACCCCAAATTTACCTAAGCTTGTTTTATGGATGATAAGTCAGTTTGGGAAGGGCTTATGGACACCACCAGCTTATCTATAATAAGCTGGAGCTTGTAGATCTAGCTTATTAAAGCTTATTTGATCCCTGTTTAGCTGGGATCAAGGTACACTTGCCATTTTCTCTCTTTTAGCTTAATTTCTATTTAGCTTATTCATGCTTATATCTCTGCTTATTGTTGCTTATTCTTGCTTGATTGTGCTTATTTAGTTCTAATATAGCTTAATATGTTAGTTTATGGTTTTGTTTTAGTTTAATTAAAGCTTATAGTAATTCTGTAACTTTTCTTAGTTAAAACTGCTTATTATAATTGCTTATCAGTCAGTGCTTATTTTCCCTTCCTTTGTGCTTATATGTCATCTAATATTAACTAGTGTTATATGTTTCAGCTTAATTTACCTTTTTATAGTTTAAAAATGGGAAAACAACTTTTAAAGGGGTGTTTGGATCAAGCAGTACTAACTTAAGTTAGTACTGTTGGATCACTTTTGCCACTTGAATAAAATTTAACAAGCTCAAATTTAGTTGTTAAGTTAGTTTAATTCAGTTTTTAAAGTTTAAATTTCAAGTTTAAGGGTCTTAGTATCCATGGTTTGAATCTGTGGTCTATTAGTTTGATAACTTAGCTTATTTGATTAGAAATTGTTTTAAGTGCTTGTTAGTATCATTTTCACACTTGTTTGAGTCTAAAAATGCAGGATTATGAATTGGATAAGTGTGCAATTGTCATTTTGAGTCTAGTCTAAAACTGTCTAAGTGTCTTATCTTTATTTTCATAATTTTAAAAAAATCAAGTTTTCATTAGTCAATTTAGGTAAGATAAAATCAGTTTTCTAGTCTGCTTTTCATAATATAAGCTAACTAGACATCAAATTTCATCTGATTTTACTTTTTAAGTTTTTATATTAGCTTTTACTTGCTTAAAACTAGGGCTGCATTTTGCATTTCTTAAACATCAAAAATAAAAAAAATTCAGTTTAGTTAAAACTGTCAGTTTTTAAGTTCTATTTTCTAGCTTAATTCTAAGCCATTTTTCCTAAAATTTGTTTCAATGAGTTCTTTGGAGGCCAATCTCCATCTGTTTTTGGTCTACACTCTTTTACAAGTGCTTAATTGGTCTTAATTTTAGCTCAAAAGTAGCTATTTTTCATTTAAAAACTGCTAGTTTAAGTCCTTTGTCATTTCAGCTACTAAAAGCTTTTCAGCTCAATTTGTTGGTTAAATCTTTGTTATCTTTACTTATTAAGTCTTAGTAGATTGTTAGAGTTCAGCTTATTTGCTTAGTATTAGCTTATTGTTTCTTAAAAGCCATAACAGTTTTGCTTATTTGCCAAATAGGTTAGCTTAGCATTTCTGTCACTTTAAGCAAGTTTTTCTTAGCTTATTATTGGTTTTCAGCTATAAGTCATTTTGTTAAAAGAGCTTATTTTGGGATGTTCTCTAAAAGTTTTTAAAAAAATGAAAAAAAATAAATAAATAAAAATTACTGTAGCAAAAAGATAGGTCCAGGACTCGAACCTGCGACCTATCCTTCACACACACACATACTTACCGCTCGCCCTTGGGACTTTTTCATTTAGTGTTTGCCTTGTTTAATACTTATAGTCATTTAGTCTATTTTGCTTATTCGGCTTTATTTGCTTATTTACTGCTTATTAATTAAGCAACTTTTCGAGTTTTTATTTTTCATAGATTCCTCATAGTATCAAGCACTTTTTATAATTTTTCTAGAATTTTTAGAATAAGTTGAGTATTTTTAATTAATTTTCTAGATTAACTTAGTTTTTAATTCATAATAAATAAAATAAAAACCAAAAAAATATAATTCTTTTTCTGAAAATTATTTTTAGTCATTTAGGATTTATAAAAATTAAATTTGAGTTTGTAAGGTTAAACTTTGAATTATTTGCTTATATGTCGCGTTTTAGAATTTTCGTTAACGTTTTTACTTTAAAATCTTTAATTGCCTTATTTGTTTGCTTGCCTTTAGTTTGTTTTGTGTTTAATTTTTAGAAGTAGAATCAAAATTCAAAATATTTGACATTCAAGCATCAAACAAAATACTTTTGTGGAATTCAAATTCACCTTTTGTCGGGATACGACATCTGGGAGATATAAAATTGTTTGTCCTCAAGCAATTTTCTTATCAAACGGGATACTTACAATACTATATCAACCGTTGTGTCACTTGTGAAAACGGCTCACCTTTAGATTTACAAACTTTAAGAGAGGTTTAAGGAGGGTCGATCCAACGAACTTCGACCCGAAAGGAGAAGGTTTTTAAAATGCTTCGCGCTTACCCGCTCCTCTGCTTCTTTGTGCATTTATCTAGAGAGCTACCGTATACTTGTTCGATTGTCGGTTACAAAAATGTTTTCGTTCTATCTTATTTTTCCTATCTTGTTTTTAGTGCATGAGCACTCGCTCTAATTCTTCTAATCTATTTTCTCCGCTTCGAAACCCCGGGAGTCTTATTCGACGAAGGAATTTAGGTGAACCGTCATCTCTTTTCGACTTCGAAGAAGTTATGAGCATTCCTCATAATAACATGGGACTGCCTCCTGCGGGCCCCCTCCTCCTAATAACAATGGTCCACCTCCGATGGTGAGACCTAACGGGCAAGCTCCCCGATCGATGGAGGAGTTATGCCAACCGTCTATAGATGGACGGGGCGGAACAATTGCCCCGATTCTAATTCAAGCTACGGATTTTGGTCTTCGTCATCACATGATACAACAAGTTCAAAATACTTGCCAATTTCACGGATTACCGGG
>BQNB010210035.1:0-10298 GCA_026074375.1 Tanacetum coccineum
AGATTTAACCTCGCTCTTAGTGATCGACACCCTACTTACCACAAAACTACTACCGATCAGGTACACTGCCCGTTAAAGTGTTGTTTTGGTTGAGTCCGCAAAATATAAATTTAAAACTTGAATCAATAAAATATACACCATACAACGACACATCATACAACTTTAAACAAAGTTTAGAAAACTTACAAGTTTGGATGACCTTGGTTCGGTTTTGACACGAAAAGAACGATCTTGAATACCTTTTATATTATCCGCGTCTACTATCTATCAACCCACTATCTATTGTTAACCCGTGTTCTTGGAAAATCTTCAAAATCTTTGTTTCTTGCTCCTTTGTGGTTCGTCCGAATGTAGAGAGAAAAAGAGAGATAGAATTTTTTTGTTATTTTGAAAATGAGAGAATGAATTAAATGGTTGAGGGAGTGGAAGAATATAAGGGTACTATGCAAGAAATTTTAGCAAAATAATAGCCTTCTTGTCCCCTTATTACCTAGGCGTCTAAATGAGAATCCAAGAAGGGTCTCGGGTTTTCCTTTTTGTTTCAGAATCACTTAAAAGCTAAATTTTCATCTATTTAAAACGTCAACCAAACTTAGTTAATATTTTTATTGCGTTTAAAATCACTTTTCCATAAATCTAGGTTATTCACACGACACCTATCACCTTAAATTGTTACAAAAATTCATTTTGAGCCGTTGCCGGTCGACTCCGGACTGAAAACATGAATTTTTGACGAAACTCAACCGAACCTTGCTCAACCATTTTAAAAACACTTCAAACCACAAAGTAGGGTTTGACAACTTATATTCAACCAAAATTCCACCTTTTTTCAAGACCGTTACAGTCTTTTACCTAATTTCACGAAAACAATCATTTTTTGATAACTTTTAAATCTCACACCCACGATTTACGTTTTAAACCAACGTTATTCTATCACCATGAATTTATTAAATAAATAAACCCATTAACACATTCCAAAATTCATTAAATCTCTACTCTCAAATAAACTGTCATGCCGGTACGCGCTGCGTGATGATTTTTCCCTAAATGCGGGAAAACTTCCCGGAAAGCACTGAAAACCTCAAAACCACTCTAAAATAGAAAAATGAATCAAAAGTGATTCACTTACGAACCAAAAAATCCATCAAACTCCCGGTTAAATCATAACCGTTTTATGCAAAATAGTCAATTGAAGTCAACTTTTCAGCTTTCATCAGAAAAACTAACAAGATCGAAAGACTTTAAAATACAAAATTGTAATATTTTATAACACTTGACCCTGAGCAAATTATCGGTTATCACAGTCTCACCCCCTTAAAGGAATTTTGCCCTGAAATTCAACTTAAATTAACAACTCACAATACTGACAGGAAATTCCATTCCTCGAAGAATCACATCAAATCACTAGGATTTTGTCTTTTCAAGCAAGGTTTCTTACGATTCCTCTAAAGACTAAGTTTTTCCACATTCCAAATCCTATACTTTCTTATAGTCAACCCATATCCATTCACAAAATTACGATAGTCTCTCCTACCATCCCTTAGTTTCATAATCTCTTTGAACTTAGGTCACACTGTCTCAGTCGGGTGTCAGCATACGATCCAGTCCTCGACGTGACGACTATTCTATCAAAAATTAACATTGCCAAACTTTTCGATTATTCAACCAAAGGGACTAACCCTACAGGGTATATGTCCTACATAACATGACTCACACTCTACTTTCTCAAGAACGCCTATGGTTCTTTTACCACACTCACTCACTCAAAATCCTAAGCAAACCTTACTTGTTCAAACACTCCCGGATCTACCTTCTTAGGAAGATCGTTTCATAGTCTAAACCTCATCATTATTTGACTTATACTTTTCCAAATCAATCCTACTCAACGAGTGCCTTAAATCTCACTTTACTTAGATAGGTAAAATACCCCCTCAAAAGTTGTCACAATAAAAGTATGGTCAGGTTTCCAATTTGATCACTACAACTCTTTCCAATATTCCATGTGATCATTCACGGTCTCTCACCTTCCTATTAACTCTTCCCTAATAAGGAAATGGGTATCCGCTCTATCACGAGCGACCAATCGCAACGTACCCACACACGGGAAAAACTGCGCTCTCAAGCTAACACAAAATAACACAAAATACTGCTATCCAAGAATATCGAACAAAATTTCCTTCACTATCATAAAACGATTTCAATACAAATCACCTAATGACTAGTAAGGATTTGTCATAACTACCAATACAAAAGAAAACTTTTCTGATCATAATACTGACACTAACCGACGCTACCTGGTTTAGTGATATACACAGACTACTAATCCCAAACCTCATATATCCTACACATCTCCTCTGGGCTCCTGCCCTCTCCTTATACTGTCAACAACCTTAGCCAACTCCAACCGCGCATGTCTCTCCTTTACGAGTTGTATCTTTCCCTGCGTATCACTAATTGCATGCCACAGAGCTGCTCTCTGTGCATCCGTCTGAACTGCCCACGACTTTAGGGCTATTATTGGTCTCTAAATCGCTCCAAAAGTTACTGCAACCCTCTCCTGCTCATGCTCTAAACTCCTAAATCAATATCTCTAGGAGAAAATCTCATCCTTGACTGCCCTTGACCTAGTAAATAACTCTCATATGTCCCTATCATACCTCTCAAACAAAGAAGACGATAGCTCCTCCAATCGTACAGTATGATCACGAATTAATCCCTCCTGCATCTCAACTCGAGCTCCTAACTCGGTCAAAAATCCCTCGGTCTTAGTCGTAGCGGGTGAAGCTACAAGCGATGGAACAGTCAATGATATCATAGGTGATAAAATAGGTGAAGGAACAATAGAAGGTGCTGGATAAATAGGAAGTAAACCAGACGACCACTCGGGTGATGGTGGTGTCTGAGCAGGTGGTGCTGGTGGTGGGTAAGCAGGAACATCAATGTAGACTATACCATCCTCCAGGTCTATCTAAGTGGTAAGTGTGGGTTGCCTAAGTGTCGACACTATCTCTGGTCTCTCAAACTCTGGTACAGATCCAGAACTCTAACCTACCTCAAATACACTAGGCATCCAGCCCTCTCCCAATGCTATCTCCTGGCGTCTCAACGCCTCATATCTCAATCCTAATGGCTCACCTACGGTTATCTCTACAACCGGGGCTGCCCGCTGCTGGCCCCCAGGTACAGCCTCATCCCTACCTAAACTAAGACCCTCAACTCTCATATCGGGGCCCTTGTCCCTTGCAGCAAGACCTTCGTCCCCCACAGCAGGACCCTCAACCTCTGCAGCAGGACCCTCATCCTCTGCAGTAGGACCCTCGTCCTCTATGTTCTCGCTCACACTATTAGAATCTAAACTCTCCTTTATCTCCTTGTCCTCATCCTCATCATCCCCCTCCTCATCATCCTCCTCCTCATCATCATCATCCTTTACTAACTCAGACGTACCCCGATAACGCTTCCGTGAAGGAAGGTCTAGCGATGACGAAGATGGTGAACTCTCGTAAGAGGACCTAAACCTCTTATAGAATGTTGAATCAGACATAGCTTCCACCTCCGCCACACTGGCAGGGAGGCCTGGTGGCATCGCCGGTGGGACACGCACAACCATATGCGCGGTCTTACAAAGAATAGGAACCAAAGTGGGTGTAGTATGGGTAAGTGGGTGATCTAGTAAAAGTGGTGCGGTGGAATCCGATGACGTGGATCTCGCACCAGACGTGTCAGAACCCTCTGACTCCTCATCATGACATATGGGTGGTATACTATCAGGGAGTAAAGTGGGTAATGCTACAATGTGGGGTGACTCAGGTGCCTTAGTCTTAATAGGGTCCTCAATAGGTTCGGACTCAATGTCCGTCCCAACCAAATAAGCTTGCCTAATAGCCTCATAGGGATCATTCGGTAATGGTACGGGTACTCGGGAGCTCTAAGCTCCGTCAGCCTGGGTGGAAATCTTTGGGTCAACAAACACTAGGGTAGACATCCGACGTTCGTAAACCGAAAATATATATATATATATAAAATATATAAATATATATATAAATATTATAAATATATATATATATATATATATATATACTATATAAATATATAAATACTTAATATATATATTAAATATATCGGGAAGAATACGAATAATGAATAAACACCGACCAGGTTCGATACCGAACAGGCACAACTGGTCATCACATAGAGCACATAATCCACAAAAGCATATTCTCAATTCATGTCGCTACATGCGACGATCCACTAAAATTCTCAAGGCAACACGCACTACACTAAGGCAAGCACGGCCAACATCCATCAATCAATCATCGCTATCCGCGATAATTTTTACCTACATTCTCAAGGCATCGCACACTACTACTAAGGCAGCATGGAAATCCTAAAATCAATATGATCTCAACCTCAACACTCGCAAGTGTTCTCATCACTTTACGTCCTATCATTTTTTAGGGCACATTACTCACACATCCCTTTCCCTCCCTCTAACATAACTTTAGAAAACTAACCTTATCATTTTATAGTCCTTCATGAATTAAGCATAGTTGATCAGGCTACGCGTAATTTAGGAAAAATACCATGAACTGCTCTGGCTAGTTGACTTCCGTCATGTTCGAGGTTTTACTAAAAATAGACTTCACTTTATGGTTATAGTTGCGTTTTTATTTTATTTTATAAAAAACGGCATTCTCTATAACCTTGGCTCTTGATACCAATCTGTCACACCCCGTCAGTGGCAAAAACACGGGATGCGACGATACCGTTCATCGCACAAGATACAAGATCATACACTTTACAATTTACAAGAATGAAACTTAGGTTTACATAAATTTTACAAGTTAAGACTTGACACAATTAAATAATCAAAACCCATTTTGACCCAGTCCCCTTTGGGTTATATCTTTGCTCTTCCAATACCATTCATATACCTTTGATTGACACACCTGAAAATGATACTCGAAAACGTCAACATTAATGTTGGCAAGCTCGTAGGTTTGACCTTAAACCCAAAAGCTGTGCCAATAACTCAAAACATTGGATAATAGTGCTATATGACAGTGAATATATATGCAAACAACCCATGACATAGCATTCCCGCTAGTCAAGATCACAATATTCGACTTACTCACCTTAAAGGGCCTACAGTGTGAAGCACTACATTAAGTCGGACCACACACAAACATGGGTAGGCATACCCATCTGATCCAATAATCACACAAATACTGGGTAGGCGTACCCATCCGATCCAATAATCACACAAATACTGGGTAGGCGTACCCATCCGATCCAATAATCATGAATCACATAATATTTACATAGCAGTCATAAGCACATATATTGTCCCAAAAACAAAACCACATTTCGCACAGTTCAATTCAAAACACATTTGAGTATCATTTTCCCCCAACGGAAAAGACAGTAAAAATGGGGCTACGAGAACTCACCTTAATAGCAAAATGCTAATATCACAAATCTCAATCTCAAATCACAAATAATCTCAACGCACAACAGTACCCGACCACGACCTAGACATTTATGACATTTAATTAATGTTCGTACAAAGTTGTCTTATTGTACAAGTGTTCGTCTTTACATACACCAAGTTTCTCAATACCATTACAAAACTCCTTTTTCTTATCATCAAACCTTTACTTTTCATCTTAAAACCATTATCTTATAACGAACCCGTTATCTTTTACCAAAATCGTTATCTCATACGAAACCGTTACCAAAATCGTTATCTTTACCAATACATCTAACTCATTAAGACGAAACCTTACCATACCGATTAACTTTAACAAAATCGTTAACCATCAACGTAACCGATACCAAAACCGATATCTTTACCAAACCGTTACACATATTATGGTTATGTGGTAATTACGCAAAATGACTCAACACTTGGGCTAAGTGTGACATAAATACAATTCACTCAAGACACCTTCAATCGTTAAAACGAAACAGCCGACCAATACTCCACGGAAATCTGACGAAAAAGAATTAAGCAAAACTCGAGAGCTGAAAATAAATAAATCCATATTTCCGTAAACGGTACGATGTATATATATATATATATATATATATATAAAATAATAATACATGTAATGTTAAAGCTAAACCTAAGCCGTTTAAGTTCCATAATATTCTTTTGCAGCATGTTCGGTTCAAGGAAGTGGTTAAGGGAGTTTGGGACTCGCATATTTCTAGTTTTGACATGTATAAAGTTGTTAAGAAGCTTAAGCTTCTTAAGACGTCGATTCGAACTTTTTTATGATCATGGAAATTATCCACCAATAATGTATGACGCTATTCTATCGGGTGAATTGGATCGTTTTGGCAAGCTGATCTTGATCGTGATCCTAGCAATGCTTCACTTCGTGATGAGGAGGCAGCCTATGTTATTGCTTATAATAATGCTTTACTTTTGCAGGAACGATTCTTAAAGCAAAGGGCCAAGGTGCAATGGTTAAAAGAAGGTGACAATAATTCGGCTTTTTTTCATAAGGCTGTCAAAAGCCGAGTGAGTAGAAGTCGTATTGATGTTGTCTCTAATTCGGAAGGAGTCCTATTTGAGAATGATCAGGTCCCTATTGCTTTTACTACGCATTATGAAGTTTTTCTTGGTCAACCGGGTGTTACACAGCCTTTGGATACTCTTGGCTTATTTCCTACCAAGTTAAACGATAATGATGCTCTTTATATGGTTAGAAATGTTAGTGAGGTGGAAGTGAAGGAAGCTATGTTCTCTATGGGTAATGAAAAATCTCCAGGTCCGGATGGATACACGGCTGCGTTTTTCAAGGATGCGTGGGATGTTGTGGGGAATGAGGTTGTTGCGGCTGTTAGGGAATTTTTCTCTAATGGAAATCTCCTTAAAGAGCTTAATCACACGGTTATTGTTTTGATTCCTAAAACTAAAAATCCAACTCGTGCGACTGATTACCGACCGATTACTGTCGCCAAAATGTCTCTTTAAATTTATAGCAAGATTATTTCTAATCTGATTAAGGAGAGTTTAAAGTGGCTGATTAGTCCGAATCAATCAGCTTTTTTTGCCAGTCAAGATACATTGCGGACAATGTCTTATTAACGCAGGAGTTAATGCATAATTATCATTTGGATCGTGGTGTTCCTCGTTGCGCTTTTAAAGTTGATATCCAAAAAGCGTATGATACGGTGGATTGGGACTTTCTTAAGCAGGTTCTTTTGTGTTTTGGTTTCCATGTGAAGATGGTGGCTTGGATTATGGAGTGTGTTTTCTACAGCCGACGAAGAATTTCTTTTTCTATTAAGTATTAATGGTTCTTCCCAAACTCTCCCATGGATACTTCAAGGTATAACGAGGCCTTAGACAAGTGAGAACCTTTATCTCCTTACTTGTTTGACTATGGTTATGAAATTCTCACTTCCTCATCTTCAACATACGGGTGCAAGATTCTTATTTGTTTAACTTTTTCATCGCTATTGTTCGGATTTGGAGCTGGTTAATTTATGCTTTGCGGATGATTTGTTCCTATTTGCTCATGGAGATGTTAGTTCTGCTACGGTTATTATGGAAGCTCTTGAGGAGTTTAAGCAAGTTTTGGGTCTTGTTCCTAGTTTACCGAAAAGCACCGCATACTTTTGTAATGTGCTAAATCATATTAAACTTGCTATTCTTCAGATTCTTCCATTTGCAGAAGGTCATATTGCCCCGTTAAGAGTATCTTCGGTGTTCCTATAGTTTCCCTCTAGACTTGTCGCTTTAGGGATTGTAAGGAGCAATTGAAAAGGTGGAGTCCGTATTAAATGATGGAAGAATAAGGTCCTTAACTATTGGGGTAGATACACTTGATTAATCGGTTATTTCCTCTATTGACTGTGTATTAGGCCTCAATGTTTATTCTGCCTACTCGTGATTTACTTGATATTGAACAACTTTATGCTGCCTTTTTTTATTTTTTGTTTCTTGGTCGACAAGGTATATTGGGGCGTGTAATGCGAAGGTTTGCTGGAGGTTTGTTTGTTCTTCTCCGAAGGAGGAAGGAGTGGCTGTATTAAACGACTTGCTGATTTTTAAAAATAAGGCTCTTATATGACTTCTCATATTTGGAAGCTTTTATTCGAAGAAGGATTCCTTGTGGGTTAAGTGGATTCACACCTTATAGAGCTTCGTGATCGGAATTTTTGGGAAATCCCTTGTTTGTGGTACCAATTACGATGGGTTGGCAAATATTCCTTCGCTTTATGACCTATCATTCGTGAGTTTCCTTTTGTAATAAGATTTGTGATGGCTCGATGTTTTCTGTTTGGTTTGACCGATGGTGTAATGCTAGCCCTCTGATGCAATATTGTGTCATCTCAGTGATTGTGTATAAGGGCTGGTCTCTCCAGGTACTCGAAGGTTAGTGATGTATATTATAATGGTACTCTTGTTTGGCCTGCTGATTTACTCTCTCGGTACCCTATTTTGCATTCCATTCCTGGTCCTAGCTCGTCTTTTGCTTATGATCAGCTGGAATGGCGTAATAGAATGGGTTTAGTCAAGCTTTTCTCCGTTAATGAGGTTTGGCAAGCTGTGCGGTTTAGGGATTCTAAAGTTGATTGGGTTGATGTGGTTTGGTTTGCTAATTGTATCCCTAGGCAGCTGAATCTTTGGTTGATTATAAAGAAAAAATTGAAAATACAAGACTCTCTAACGAATTGGGACTTGCTCGGTAATTTATCTATAAATTGGTCCTTTAATGATTTGGCAACCGATACTCCATGAGCACCTCTTCTTTGATTGTACATTTTCTAAAGCAGGTTTGGAGTTGTTTGAGAGGTTGGGGCTGTCTAACAGCAGGTTTCGTCTTCAATGGCTGCTATTCTTTAATGCTATTAATCCATTTGCTATGGAGAAAGATCGTCCCGTAGTGACAATTCAAAGCTTGGTTTGTGGCAAGCTACTAAAATAAACTAACTGCGTATTTTATATGGCAAGAGCGGAATTACCGGCTTTTTAAGAAGATGAAGAGGTCTATATAACGAACCCTTTATCTTTTACCAAAACCATTATCTCATACGAAACTATTACCAAAACCGTTATCTTTACCAAAATCGTTATCTCATAACGAAACTGTTATCTTTACTAAAACTGTTATCTCATATTATGGTTGCGTGGTAATTATGCAAAATGACTCAACACTTGGGCTAAGTGTGACATAAATACAATAAACTCAAGACACCTTCAATCGTTAAAACAAAATAGCTGACCAAATACTCTGCGGAAATCTGACAAAACAGAAATGAGCAAAACTCGAGAGCCGAAAATAATTAAATCCTTATTTTCGTAATCGTATGATATATATATATACACACACACACACACACACACACACACATATATAATAATTTAAATAAAATAATAATATTTTATTATTATTTTTGTCTTATTATCGGGCTAACGGGGTAATTACAATGTCTCGTTATTTTAATATGTCCATGTCCAATAGTTTTTACCTCGACACTTAATCTTTCCTTCAAATCAAATCGACACAACGATTATAAATATTAAATATTTAAGAAAAGTTTCGAGGAAAATATATCTTTAGTCTTGCATTAAATTTTGAAGTAAAATAATTCTTTATTATTAAAACCTTGAAAATTTACCTTTTTAAGCAAAGTTTCTAAGTATAAACTTCTTTCGAAAATTCGGCATGACCCGTGCGTCTATATGACTTTTTCCAAGGATTTAAACCTTAATCCCAAACACTTTTCACGAACCCAACATTTTCCGACAAAACACAAAATCAATACTTTCAACACGTTTTATCCAACCGTAACAAAATAATCCAATTACATTTGGCAAGTCCAACAAAATCCCCCTTAGTCCAAACCAATTTCATTAGTCCATTTACAAGTCCCCTAATCCATTTACTTGTTATTGGGCCTTATAGCCCATTAAGGTCTTAAGTACTTAGCCTGATAGCAAAACTTAGTCCATACCTCTTTACATAAGTCCAAAATATAAACCAAAACCCAATGGGCCTTAAGCCCATTAAGCCGAACCAAATATAAGCCGAAATCACATATATCCGTGGCTCATTAAGCCGAAACAATAAGCTATAAGCTCATAATATATAAATAAGCCGAAAACCAAATAAGCCATAAGCTTATTATATAAGCCGAAAACCAAATAAGCCATAAGCTTATTATATAAGCCAAAAACCAAATAAGCCCTAGGTTGGGCCATGCCCAAACCGAAACCAAACATAACCCAAAATCAAATAAGCTATATCCTAGCTTTTTAATAAGCAACACTCAATACAAGC
>BQNB010210037.1:0-10297 GCA_026074375.1 Tanacetum coccineum
CAACATAAAATGGAGTATGAAAGGGTGAATGAAAGACGAATCAAGACAACAGAGGAAAAGACTGCTGCGAGTAGTAAAGCATAGGATGCATTGGATGGTAGTTTAGTTATCATTGAAAGCAATGGGACATCAAAAGAGGAGGATACAAGCAGCAGATCAGGGAATGATGATGCACATGTTGATGATGCAGACAGAAGACCCATAAATAAAGAAGAACTAATGGAGGTACAAAAGACTGCTGATGATAATGTATCTGCTACAGGACAACAGCATACTGAGCAACCTGAATTCAATAATGAAGGAAAAAAGGTTGACCAGAATGCTGAACAATGTCATGACACATGTCATTTTCCTGCTAAATTAATTGATAACCAGTCAACTAAACTCTCAAATCAATCTCTTGAATCTGAAAATATTTGTCTCAAAAAGACAGTTGCCCAATTTCAAAAAGATTTTTTAAGAATGGAAGCACATTGTGTTAATCTTGAACTTAAATACCAAAATCAAGCTTTAAAAGAAGGGCAACATGGTTAATTTTCGAAAGTAAAAAGTAATGAAGCCAAGGTTAAACATGACATAGATGTAATTGAAACAATAAACATTGAATTGGAACATAAAGTGGCTAAGTTACTTAAGGAAAATAAGACTTTAAAAAAGCATTACAAAGAACTGTATGACTCTATCAATACAACGAGAGCTAGGACCATAGAACATACAACTTCTTTGATTGCAAAAAATGATGACTTCAAAGCTCAACTTCAGGAAAAAGGATTTGCAATTGCAGCATTAAAAAATAAGTTAAGGAAATTAACAAGAAATAGTGTGAATAATAAGTTTGCAAAATCACCAATCTTAGGGAAACCGGATTTACAACCACGTAGAAACCAATCAGTTGTTAAACAACTGACTGCGTTTAAGTCTGAACGACCTAGATTTTCAAAGCAATGGTTTGCGTCCCAAGTTGATGTTAATAACGATTTGTCAAAACCAGTCACTACACATTATTTGCCTAAGGAAAGAGAATCTGCTGTTGCCAAACCTCATCACATGATTGCACCTGGCTCATCTAGGTATAGCTTAAATGACATGGTTCATAAACACTACCTAGAGGAAGCTAAGAAAAAGACACAAGAAAGAAGTAGGAATTCTAGACCTAGTGTGATGCCTTTTGCTAGATCACAAAGCACAACTAATGGTAGCAAACCAAAACCTAGGATCAATAACCAAAAGTCTAAGAATTGGCCTGCATCTAAGAGTAGTTGCGTTACGACAACGACTGTGCCCATAGCAAAACACTCTAGGAATTCTAGAAGTTTTTCTGACTCTAAACATTTTATTTGCTCAACATGCCAAAAATGTGTCTTTAATGCCAATCATGATTCTTGTGTAACAAAATTCCTAAATGAAGTCAACTCACGTGCTAAGGTTCCATCCAATAAGACAACAAAAAGATACATACCCGTAGAGCAAACAAGTTTTACAAAGAAACCAGAAAGACAGATCCCAAAAAGACATAGGTCTTTAATCAAAAAGACTTTCGTTGTGCATGAGAAAACAATGACTCATAGATCTTGTCTTAGGTGGAAACCAACGGGTAAAATTTTTAGGACTGCTTGTCTTAGATGGGTTCCAACTGGAAAGATATTCACTCCTAGCACAACCAAGGTTGACAGTGAACCCCTAAATAGTTCAAATGCAGATATCATTAACCAATATGAATGCGCACAAACTCTTGATGTCAGTGTAGGTACTTCTAACTTACGTGCAGGTACATCTTTCAATCCTAAAAAGGAAGAACTTAGAGTTTGGTTGCTGAAAAGACTGATATCTCATAAACCAGGTCTTTAAGGAATTCTAACCTAATGAACAAAAGTAGAGACGTCTGTTGCTAATGACACTTTAGGCCTCGTTTCCCAATGATAAAAGGTGTCAGATTATGACAACCCTGACCCCGCACCAAAACTACAAAATGTTTCTCCTTCAGTAGATACAACAGTTCCATCACAACAGGAGTTGGATCTTTTTTTTTGTCCTTTGTACGATGAATTTTTCAATGATGGTACTTCTCGTGTCAACAAGTCTTCTTCTCCCACCGATAATTCTGCTCCACAAGACACACACCTTTCAACGAATATTCACCCTACATTAGAACCATCAACTCCTACAAATGTTCAGGCTGAGGAAAACAACAATAATCAAGCAGAATTTACCAATCCTTTCTGTACACTGATACAAGAAATTGCTGAGTCTTCCTCACGCAATATTGGTACTTCAAATATGCATACCTTTAATCAACCTCAAGATTCCGAATACCGATAGACAAAACATCACCCGTTAACTCAAGTTCATGGCAATCCATCCAAGCCAGTGCAAACAAGACGACAACTTGGAACCGATCCTGAAATGTGTATGTTTGCACTCACCGTGAGCACTGCTGAACCGAACAACATTAAGGAGGCAATGGCTGATTCTGCATGGATAAAAGCAATGAAGGAAGAACTTCATCAGTTTGACAGACTACAAGTCTGGGAACTCGTTGACAAACCTTTTGGCAAGAACGTAATCAAACTAAAGTGGTTATGGAAAAAACAAAAAGGATGAAGACCAAACTGTAATTCGCAACAAAGCATGACTTGTAGCGAAGGGTTATGCTCAGGAAAAGGGTATTGATTTCAAAGAATCATTTGCTCCAGTTGCTCGCTTAGAGGCTGTCAGGATTTTTGTCGCATATGCTGCACACAAGTCTTTTCTAATTTATCAGATGGACGTGAAAACGGCATTTCTTAATGGTCCATTGAAGGAGGTGGTTTATGTTGCACAACCAAACAAATTCGTTGATCCTGATCATCCAGACAAAGTTTACCGTCTAAGGAAAGCTCTATATGGATTAAAACAAGATTCGAGAGCCTGGTATGATGAACTCTCAAAATTCCTGATTTCCAAAGGTTTTACTAAAGGTATCATTGACCCGATCCTATTCACAATAAAATACGGGGAGGACATTCTACTAGTGCAAATTTACGTTGATGACATTATATTTGGTTTTACAAACCCTAAATTTTCAAAACGTTTTGAAAAATTAATGCATAGTAGATTTGAGATGTCGTTAATGGGGAAATAAAATTCTTTTTAGGACTTCAGATCCACCAATCCCCACGCGTTATTTTTATCAATCAGGCCAAATATACTTTAGAGATTCTAAAAAAACATGGTATGGAAAAGGGACAAAGCATTGGTACACCAATGGCTACGAAACCTAAATTAGATGCAGACTTGAGTGGTGAACCCGTAGACCAAACTGACTACCATAGCAAAATCGGGTCACTCTTGTTTATGACATCTAGTAGACCAGACATAGTGCAAGCTGTATGTTATTGTGCAAGATATCAAGCAAGACCGACTGAAAAATACCTCAAAGAGGTTAAAAGGATCTTTTGATACTTAAGAGGTACCATTAACATGGGACTCTGGTATCCGAAGGGTTCTGGCTTTGAACTAACAGCTTTTTCAGATGCCGATCATGCCGGTTGCGTTGATACTCGCAAAAGCACTTCTGGAGGAATACAGTTCCTAGGTGATAAGTTAGTCAGCTGGATGTCAAAGAAGCAAGACTATACTGCAATGTCATCCGCAGAGGCTGAATACGTGGCGTTATCTGCAAGTTGTGCTCAAGTAATGTGGATGAGGACACAACTTCAAGATTATGGCTTCAACTACAACAAAATACCGTTGTATTGCGACTCTCAGTCAGCCATAGCAATCTCATGCAACCCCGTGCAGCACTCCCGTACCAAGCACATCCATACTCGGTATCATTTCATCAAGGAACAGGTTGAAAACGGTATAATTGAATTGTACTTTGTCAGAACTGAATACCAATTGGCTGATATGTTTACTAAAGCCCTATCCGAAGATAGGTTTCAGTATCTTGTCAGGCGAATTGGTATGAGATGTTTGACTCCAGCAGAACTGGAGGTTCTGACAAATGAATCTGCTTGATACTTCATCAAACATCACCATGTACATATTTTTGAAAAAAAGAAAAATACAAAAATATAAAATTTCAAAAAGAAAATACAAAATCAAAAAATCAGAAAATGTTTCAAAAAATATTCTTCTCGACATGTCTCTTGGAATCGATAACATTTACGTACCTAGAAATGTTGATTAATATCGACACGGGCGTGTAAATGAAGTTCGAACAGGAGTTTATTTTCAAAACATGTCATTTCTAATTTTTCTTTATGACTTGTAATCACTCTCAGATTGTAACTCGGACCCGAACGACAAAGGAGAGTGTACGCATAAGTGCGCTTATCCTTAGCGTTAGAAGAGAAGTCTTCTAACATTTGGTTTTTCAAAAAGTTGAACATAATTTTTCAAGAATTTCTCAATAACGATTCAAAATCTTTCAAAATTGTGTGTTCAACATTCTAGTACTCATATTGTTTTACAAGACAAGTATTCTACATTTGGTGTCATTTTTTTAAAATGAGTCAATGTTTGAGGGGGAGTTTTTAAAAAAAATAATGTTTTAACGATTGTTGGATACATCATAACATGACAATTTCTTATGTATTCAACCTATTATAAAATGGTCGTAATAACATCTTCTGAATAATATTTGACTATTTAATTAGATTGATGTCTATAAGATATTAGGTAGTTGAAGCACAATTTTCAAGAAGTCTTCAATGAAATTCATATTCTTTCAAAAATTGTGTGCTCAAACAATAGCTTAACCTCATTTATATTCTTTTTACAACTTGGTATCATTGTTTTGGTGTCAAACATATGTAAAATCCGTGGGGTTGGTGTCAAACATATGTAAAATTGAGGGGGAGCAAGATGAAACAGTTCCAAATAATTCATGCTAAGCTTCAACATTTTTCCCCATGGCCTTTTCAAGACAAATTTTAATCACACAGTATTTCAAAAACTAAGTGACTTAGAATTTAAAATAAGGGGAGAAATGTAATTAAAATGTGATCTAAAAGACTCAAAGTGCTATTCGGAAACGGTTTTGTGGTTACGATCTCATACCCTACAACATCTTATTTCACGACGATTCTGAAGTCATAAGGTGGTAAGGTTAGGTATTTGTCCTATGATCCAACCAGAACCGGAGGGATCTACCCAAGGACACTCCATAGTTAGAAATAGCAGTCCTTAGGTATGATTGGAGATGAATGTGTATAAGGGAAAAATGCCGACTAAGACTGAGTTAACACTGGAACAATCACAACAAGGTGTTAATAATGACGTCTTGGTAAGCATTGAAGGGGTTGAAGAATTAAAAAGAAATGTATGGATAAAGGGTGTAAAGAAAGTAGCCCTCCACACAACTTAAGGCAGAAACCGGGTCAATACATATGCTGTCAGAATCACAATGTTGATTGCTGACATTGAAGACGACATCATGGACCCAGTGATGCAATGCATAACCCTCCCCAGCCATTTGAGTTTCTCTCAAAAGAAACTTGTCTCATTTGTCACGGAGATACACACGACTTCTATTGACTTTCTCACTCCGAGTTAGTTAATATTGAATAGGTGGCAGTCTGCTCCAGCCTCCGATTACTAAAAACCAAAACGCACTAATCGAGTCTAGAGCCAAGAGATCATCAAATAAATCTCATTAGGACACATTCCATGACAAACACTTGTTGAACATCATTAAGTTCACAAGCTGTTGACAAGAGTCCTACGCATTATCCTTGTGATTTTGCCAGAACATTCAGAGTGATACTCTTTAGTATTCACAATGACGAATGGAAATCCTTCCAGTGTCATCATCAAACAGCACTGCGGTAGGTGACTTGCGAGATTCTATATGAATCAAACTTGTGTCAACTGGAAAGAAACGATGGTGCGATTCAATATGAATCAAACTTGTTCCAGGAAATGAATTGACGGCTTAATCAGAAAGATAGTAGCTATCTGATTCACTCTTACCGTATTGTCTGCTTTGAGATGTTTCGGTAATGAGAATAAGCAAGCATGGTAAATCTAATACATCCGTGTTAGAAGACCCCACGCTTTGAGCTGGAAACCCTATCAAGGAGATTCTTTGAATCTACCTGATCATAGGTACAATATTTATACTGTAAAACGGTCCTACGGAACCGGAGGTTAATCTAACCAAATCCGGACGAATGACAAAGCCATATTCATCCACCCGCTTTATTGCTAACTGTTTTATTTCAGGATACATAAAGATGGGGATGGTGATGCCTCATTCCAGCTGGAGTCGGATTCATTACTACATGCTCATGCTCAAATTACAAAGACATACTATAAGCATCAAGATTCAAGAATCATGAAAGCTCAAGAATTAAAGACAAAGACTTCCGCACAAACTCTGATATGCAAGATCTTTCTTCAAAGATATTAAGTCTATGAAGGGAGATTGTTAGCAAGCTTTCAAGATGATGCAAAGTATGAGCATGTAGGTCAAGACACAAGATCGCAAGATGGCAAAGACGATCAAGACGGAAGGATAAAGATTTAAAGATCTTGGAACAAAAGACAAAGTCGAAAGACAATGACTAAGGCTCAAGATCAAATATCATAAAGCATGAAGGAACAAGCCTACAACAAGATAAAGACCAAAACAAAGACTCAAGAACTAAACGACAGAGCAATCTCAATAAGTCCAAGGAAGTAAGATTCAGAGACCTCACTTCGGGGGAGATTGTTAGCCTCAAAATATTAAGTCGAATAAGGAAACTCGGTCTTTATGTATTAGTCGTTGTAATTGGCTAGAAAGGGAGTCAGGCTCGTGAATTTAATCTAATATTATATACGTTGCGGGTTAAAGCCCAAAACCCGAGCCGGCCCAACAATGCTACACCTAGGCGTCACCCTAGGTTAGCAAGAAACTACAAATACCCTTCTCCACTATTGGAGAGGGTGTTGGTTGGTTAGTTGGTCTTATTTGTATTTTGGTGTGCAAGGTAATCAACCATCTTTATTTTTCTCTCTACTTTCTTTCTCTAGTCTCTCTCTCTAAAATTCTTCTATCTCTTTTCTTATGGTTTCTTATCATTGATTCATACCTATTTGTATAGAAGTGAAATGATATTATAGTGGTACTGACATCAACACTTAATGAATCAACTCATTGGGAATTAATTCAGGTAGTGGTCCCAGGTGCCAAGATACCATATTGGGGGATGTGAATGCTCAAACTAGGTTTGAGATTACATCTAAACAGTCCATTGATCCACCTCTCTCAAGAGGTTACATACTTGGAAGTGGGGAGGACAATATGAAACTTATTGGAATTGATGGAATTTTGTACACAACTGTCATATAAAAACAGAAAGAGTGTCTTGGTAAGCCAAAAGAAATGAGAGATTTTGTAAGCTTAAAAATAGAAAGAGAGATGTGTGCATAAAAACATAAATGAGTGACTATGTGAGCAAAAACAATTGAAAGATGATGTGAGCATAAAAATAGAAAGAGAGTTTGTATGAATCAAATTTGATGATGAAAGTTGCTTATTGGAATGAAAATTGAATGATTACTGGTGTATTCTTCTTAATGCTGCTCAGTTTCAACTTAATGCTATTAAGCTTAAGTTAATGTTGTTAGGCTTAAATTAGTACTGTCCGTATTTGTTTCTGCTGTTAAGCGTATGTTAATCCTGCCAGTTCAAGTTTCTGCTGTTGAGGGTGATTCTATAAATACTTCGATTAAGGGTTTCATTTACTTCTTTATTCGATTTCACTTATTCAAACACTCTCTAACCATAAACCCTATTATAATTTTCATCTTTGATCATCAAATTCATCATTATGTCAAGCCCTAAGTTTGCTGAAACGCACAATGTGGTTGCGTTCATAGAAAAACCCAAAGAAAGTGATGGGTTTGTAGAGATAATTGATTTCCTGAAAGCAAGTTCCGTTTCATATGCTTTAACAATCAATCCAGTAATCTACACATCTTGTATTGAACAATTTTGGGCAACTACCAAGGTACAGACAGTTAATGGAGTGCGACAGTTACAAGCCCTAGTTGATAAGAAGAGGGTTATTGTTACGGAGTCAAGCATTAGGAGAGATCTTCACTTGGATGATGCAGAAGGTACTGATTGTCTTCCAACTGCTACTATCTTTGAAGAATTGGCACATATGGGGTATGAAAAGCCTTCTCAAAAGCTTACTTTTTATAAAGCCTTTTTCTCTCTTCAGTGGAAGTATTATATTCATACTATTACTTAATGCTTAAGTGCTAAATCCACTGCATGGAATGAGTTCAGTAGTTCTATGGCTTCTTTGATCATATGCTTGGCAACCAATTAGAAGTTTAATCTGTCTAAGTATATCTTTGATTCAATGGTAAAACACTTAGATGGAGGAGTCAAATTCTTGTTGTATTCACATTTTCTCCAAGTTTTCATTAATCAACAACTGGGTAATATGTCAACTCACAAGAAGATTTTTGTTAATCCCTTTCACACAAAGAAAGTTTTTGCCAATATGAAGAGAGCTAGAAAGGATTTCTCTAGGAGAATAACACCTTTATTTGATACCATGTAGGATAAACCATCTAAGAAGGCTCAGAGACAGGAGGTAGAGGTTCCTCAAGATAAGGCAGAGCATGAGGAAAGTGTACCAACACCTTTCAATGATCCACAACCTAGTGGTGAGGATAGCATGCAACTAACTGATTTGATGGTTTTATGTACTAAATTGCAAACACAGGTTCTTGATTTACAAAAAGCAAAGGATGCTCAAGCTAAGGAGATTGCTGCTTTGAAGAAGAGGATCCAAAGGTTAGAAAAGAGGAAAATGTCAAGACCTACAGGTTTGAAAAGACTAAGGAAAGTTGGTATGTCTAGGACAGTTAAGTCCTCTGCAGACCAGGAGAGTTTGGGTGCTCCTGAAGATGCATCCAAACAAGGGAGGAGTATTAAAGATATTGATGCTAATGTTGATGTTTCTTTGGTTGATGAAACTTAAGAGAGACAAAATGATGACTTAGTGTTTCATTCTAGAGTTTTAGAGGATGATCTAATGCATGTGGAAGCTAAAGTTGATGGAAAAGGTGAACAAAGTAAGAAGCCTGATGATAGTACTGCTGGTGAAGTAGTTACTACTGCTAGTATTGATAATAGTGTTGTTCCTACAACTAATGAGGAAATCACTTTGGCTCAGACACTTATACAGATTAAAGCAGCTAAGCCTAAAGTTGTTACTACTGCTGCCACAACAGCAACAACTACAAGACCTAAGGATAGAGGGGTGGTTGTACATGAGCCAAGTGAGTTCAGAGTTCCACAAGAGACACAACCTTCAAGTTTTAAAAATAAAGGAAAAGGTATTATGATTGAGCCTGAAGTTCCTTTGAAGAGAAAAGATCAAATTGCTCTTGATAAACAAATTGCAAGAGATATTTAAGCTAAGTTGGATGTTGAATTATTAGAAGAGCAAAAGCTAGCAAGGAAACAAGAAGAAGAAGCCAATATAGCATTGATTGAGTCATGGGAAAATACACAAGCTATGATGGAGGCTAATAGATTGCTGGCTGAGAGACTCCAATCAAAGGAAAGAGAGGAATTGACAAACGAGGAAAAAGCAAAACTATTTATGGAACTGATGGAGAAAAGGAGAAAGCATTTTGCTGCTCTCAGAGCATAAGAAAAGAGAAACAGACCTCCTACCAAGGCACAAAAGAGAACTAAAATGTCTACTTATCTTAAGCAGATGGGTGGATATACATACAAACAACTAAAAGGAAAGAGTTTTGATGAAATTCAAAAGTTGTTTGATAAGGAAATGAAGAGAGTAAATACCTTTGTGGCTATGGGTTTCGAGGTACAGGAAAACAAAGAAAAGAAGGAAGAAGGTAGAGAGGAAACAACTAAAGGTAGCAGAAAGAAGATGCTTGGAAGGAAAAGAGCAGGGAAAGAACAACAGAAAGAATCCTCAAAGAAACAAAAAGTAAAGGAAGAAAAAGAGTCAGAGGAAGTTGATGAAGTTGATAAAGTTGAGCTAAAGAAGCTTTTGGTGATTAAAAAGGATGAAGATATAGTAATTGATGCTATACCACTTGCTACCAAATTACCAGTGATTATTGATTATAAGCTTCATAAAGAGGGGATGTTAGTACATTATCTGTTGATAAGAGCAGATAGAAGTTCCAAGAGATACTCTTCATTGATAAGGATGCTACAAGGAATAGATAGAGAATTGGAAGCTCTTTGGAGGATAATGAAGGCAAAGTATGGTGATACAAGGCCTGAAAATGATTTTGAAAGAGTGTTGTATGGAGATTTGAAAGTTATGTTTGA
>BQNB010210041.1:0-10297 GCA_026074375.1 Tanacetum coccineum
AATATAGACTCAAGACTAACCAAAACCTCGGCCATTGTTGACCGGCTCTGTGGGTCAGCATGCAAACAACATTCTACTATTTTCGCATAATCATTCAAGCTCTTTTGTGGCATCTGTCCCTTCAATTCTGGATCAATGATTCTCTTTGGTTTCCCTTTATTCAGATACTGTTGAGCCCATGCAGTTAAATGTTGTTTTCGTGGACTCCTATCCACTGCAAGCCTCCTGCATATCACTTCCTACAGAATCACTCCAAAAAATACACATCAGACTTCTTATATTTGTGGCCAATAGCGATATATTCTGGAGCGTCATACCCATGTGTGCCAACAAAGCCTGTGAAGGGGTTACTAAGATTAGTTTGGTTGGATAGGCTTTCAAGGACTGCAAATTTAGCTGTCAACTGGATATCTAACAAAATCCGTGAGCTCTTCACATGACCGGGGATGAAGTTTTGCCCGCTCTTCCCACTGTGGAGGTAGTTTAATGCACGTGAAACATCAATACAAATTTTGAGCCTTTGTAACCAAGATAAAGGCGTACATACAAACAATCTTCATCGTATCTGATATATACACCTCGCATTTGAAGAACCATTCTAGCGAGAAGCCAGAACAAACATTAAATGTTATGCTTCCCCTTGTTTTTAGCAGGGATACCGATATCAATGTATCTCATGGGAAAATCGGTGTCACAGAAAGCAATGGTGGGGATGTTTACAAGTGCAGCCTCCTTGATTGGCTGTATAAATTACGCAGTTTATGCATTAGCATTGAACAATTACTAAATCAATGATAAGAGCATTGTAAATAGACTAAGGACAACAACCTGGTGGTCAGTTCGTGGGTCAGTCAAGATGAGAAGACGAGGCTCACTGAAAGAAGTATGAAGTTAATTGGTGAAGGTACCGGGTGTGTGACGACCATAGCATGAGCAACTGAGCAAACTTCAACACAGCTCTCTGTCCATAAGGTCTGGCGGATTGGACGATGATGTCTTGAGGATTCTCAATTGCGGCAATCACCCTAGCAGCCATCTCAATCTTTTCCAATGTCTTTCCGAGGTTGAAAAGGTAAAATCCTAAAAACAAATAGGTAGATACCAATAAGTTTGCTTACAGTTGCAGCATCTTACAAAACATACATTGCGAGTAATATAATTAGACAAAATCAATCAAGTTACTTAAAACTAAAGAAGCTTAATCCGCTTTCAGATACCAACCAATTGATTTTGCAAACAAAGGGAACATTAACAATAACAGGCTCTCAATAAAACCCAAATCGTAAAAACTGTGAAGCGCCCCACTACACTTGGGGTCAAAACGCAAGAGTGAGTGGTACATAAATTCTACTTAAACTTCATGCACGGGTACCACATTACAGAATCTTAAAACTAAGTGAAAAACTGAGAAAACAATAAGCTCATTTTTGTGATCTGATCAACTTGAGCTTATAGCTTAGCTTATTTCAGAAACTCACTTTTTAATATTTGAATAAAGCAAATAAATAAGCTTTGACCAACACCCCTATATCTAAAAGCATAAATTCTTCTAAACACACTTAAGTCTATCTTTGAAGAAACATTTTCACATGTACGAAAAAAAACAACGAATAAGCTTAAGAGATGTTTGTTTAAGCTTATTTTGAAACTTAAGGGCTTATATGAGCTTATAATGATACAACGAGTTTATAAAAAATCTCAAAAAAGCAGAAAAGATAAGCAAAAAAAACAGTGCTTATAAAAAACAAGTTGAAATCACTGGTATGTGCTTAAATACACATACCTTTTACCTTTAAAAACAAGCTAAAATAACCAAAAACGGACTTAAAATGCCAAATATACGCTTGTTTTGCTAATTGTATTGTGCAGGAACGGATAACCAAGAAAAGGACGAAAAACAAAGCCAAAACGACAAAACTGGACTCGGAATGGAAAAGACTGTGAAAGACAAAGCCAAATCAAAGCCGGAAAGTCAATCCAGTCAAAAAGTCAACAGAAAAGTCAACTGGTCAAAGTCAAAGTCAACCCAAGTCAACCCCGGGGCCAAAGTTCAAGAAATATAAGTTTAGGGGCTGAAATTGCCAAACCCTAAACTTATATAAAAAAGAAGAAAAGAGGAAAAGAAAAGAGAAGGGTTAATTTTGCAATTTGCTCAAAGTAACAAGTAGGGGGGCAAAACTGCCAACCCCCCTAACTTGTACACCAAAGGGACGAAAGATGCAAAGAATTATACAACTCTTGGGGACTTGTTTTGCCAAGTCCCCAAAAGTTGTTTAACCACAAGGACCAATGGTGCAAACACACAATTAACCATGAGGGGCCATTTTTGCCAAAGAGTGAAACTTTCACTCTGTTAACAGCCTCAAACAACTTTTCCCGCCTATTTTTCCCTCCCAAACACACTCACGGGTGTTTACACCCGTTTTTACCCCACGAACATTCACCACCACCATGGATATTCACCTCCCCCCTCCTCCACTACCTTTCCCAGCCATAAAGTTGCCAACTTGGCAATCCCACATCCCCCAAGACCAAATTCGACGGCCGAGATTGATTTTAAAGATTGAAGGGTCAAGATTAGAGCTTTTAACACTCTCACACAACAAACACACCTGTGTTTGTGTGTCTACAAACAAGCACAACAAGAAGAGAAAGAAAGAGAAGACCTAGTGTAGATTTTCGGCTATAAATAAGCCTTGTAAGCCATTGTGGCAATCACTCAGTTTTTTTACCAAGTTTAATTCAGTTTTTATTAAGTTTTAAGTGTTTTTAAGTTACTTTCTCTTATGCAATTGTAATTCTCAATTTTAATGAAAAATTAAGCTCTTTTTACTCAATAAGCTCTCTATTAAGCTCATTTGAGCCTTATTTCTTGCTAAATTGCTCTAATTCTAAGATCAAAAATTTTTTTATAAGCTCTTTCATATTGCTTTTGTTTGAATGAATCTAAGTTCCTAAATTGTCCAATGTGGGTATTGCAATTTGGAAGACATTTGAAATAGTAGTAATAAGATCCCAAGAGTTATGTGCTTATTGCTAGGTTTAGAGGCTAAGGAGCAATTAGGGAACAGGCTTTTAGGTCACTCACTCAGAAGGTGACCTTGGTTCTAAACTTCAAAAATCCAAGGTCTAATCTCTTAAAATTCTTACTTAGCTATTTTTTAGCTTATCTTTAGCTTATATGGCTTTTTAGTCTTTGTAAACACTTAGTTTAAGTTGTTATTTGATGTTGTAACTTTTTATTGAATATTTTTGAGTTAAATTCGCTTATCTCTACCCCCCCCCAAAAACTGTTCAAAGTCGTTAGTTATAGCTAGTAGAGAAACTAGCTATATTTTTTCTTAATAGCTAGGAATTTTAGTTTAAAATAGCTTTAAAATAGGTTAAAAATTAGAAGATGTAGATAAAAGGTTTTTTTAAGTTTTAGATTAAAAACGGATTTTACCACTCTTTTAGTTTAACAGTTTTTAGATAAAGGGGTGTTTGGCACAAGACCAAAACGGGTCAAAAAGGGTTTTGGCATGGGTTATGGTTACTTGGTCAATTTAAGCTCAAGTTTTAAGTCACTTTTAAGCTGTTGTTAAAACATTTTTAGTTGGAAAATTGTTTTCCAAGGTTTTCTAAAACCTTTTTCAAAACTGTGAAGTATTTTTAGTAACCCACAAGTGCTTATTTGATTAAGCACTTGTGGTTTGGGTTTAAGCATTAAACAAGGTGTGTTTAGTGTGTCTAACAAGGCTGTTAAAAAGCCTTTGTTCCTTTGACTTTATAAGTCAAAACTCACCAAGCTTTTTTGGTCACAGTTTGTAAAAAACCAAAAGCCCTTTTTCATTCACAAAAATAAGCAAGTAAAATTAATTTTCAAAAGCTCAAAATTGGTGCACAAGCCCTTTGGCTATAGCACTCAATCTGTTTGAGCTTATTTGTGATTTTAGAGCTTATTTGACAGCTTAAAATAAGCTGTCAAATAAGCCCTTGAGCTTTGCCTTAAAGTTCCCCTGGTGCAAAAGGGGGACTTTAGGCCTATTGATCTCAGCCTCTAAGCTAATTTAAGCCCAAGTATTTGGCTTATTTTAAGAGCTTATAAGCCCTAGTATAAGTCTTCAAAGTTTCAGCCCTTGATAAGCTTATTTGGTTGCTTATTTTTAAGCCCAAAGATGCCCTTTGGCTGTTTACACCAACAGTACTAACACCCAAGTTAGTACTGTTGTGGGGTTTAAGCCACATTCTGGCTTATTGAGCTTATTCCATAAGCTCAAATTGCTTCCTCATAGCATTTTAAGTTAGTTTAAATAGTTGTTAAGCTTATTTTTTCCTTTTTCTAGCTTATTTGCCAAAGTAACTTAGTAAAATTTTAGCTTTTAGGCTTATTTCAGTTTCTGTCACTTAAGCACTTTCCAACAGCTTATTTAGTTAGCTTTCCCTTTCCTTTTAGCTTATTTAAGTTAGTTTAAGCCCTTTTTGCTTATTTTAGTCCTTAGCTTAGCTTATTCAACCATAAGACTTAGAAAAGTTAGCCTTTAAGCCATTTTAGCCTGCTGTCACATTTAAGCTTATTTTATAGCTTATTCTTTTGACCAAAGTCAAAAGTGTCTTTGTTAAAGTTGTTAATTATAAGCTGTTCTTTAACTTTCATGTTTTAAGTTTTTGCTAAAAATCACTTTTTAATAAGCTAAAAAATAAGCCATGTCGTAGGGTCTGTTTTGTCACATTTTCATAGTATAGGGGCACCCGTTTTCATAGTAGTGTAAATTCCCAAAATTTTGCCCGCCTACCCTTTAGTTTAGAATGTTACACTTCCTACCCTAGAGTTTTTAAAAAAAAAATAAAAGGGGAAGATACTTGGTCCGGGTGAGCAAGACTCGAACCCGGGACCAAGCAATACATCCCCTTTAACTCCCACACACACTACCACTGCGCCCTTGGGTCTTTTTCGTTAAAGACTCAAGGGCAACAATATTTAAGGTCATTTTGACCTCATAAGCCCATAAGCTGTGTAAGCTTATTTCGGGGCTTATTTGATAAGCTGTGTGGTGTTTGGTATTTTTCGTAGGACCTTTATAGTGTAAAGGATTTTTAGAAAAAATTTCAGAATTTTTTGTAAACGTTTAGTATTTTTTATAATTTAATTTAGTTAAAAGTTTATTTAATTCGTAATAAATACAAAAATTATCAAAAAAATATTTTGCTTTTTTAGAAAATTTTCTTTTATCATCTAGTTTGTAGGAAAAATATAAAATTTTTCGTAGGGTCATTTTTATAACTTTTCATCTTTTAAAGAACGGGTCCGGGTACGGGTTTTTGTTTTGACTCGTTTTTGGGTCAAACGAACTCCGTTTTCGGTCTAGTCTTTTTCATTCTTCGTTATTTGACCCGTAGAGTAGTTTAGAAGTGAAAAATTTTCCGTAGGGTTATTTTTAAAGATTTTAGGTTTTCCCCCTTTTGTACGGGATTCGGGGTTTCGTTTTCTAGTTTAATTTCGTAATTTCTAGGTTTTTCTTAAACGTTTTAGTCCGTTATTGTTTAATTTGACTTTTTCAACTTCCCAAACTCATTCCTTCCTTCAAACTCAAATCTTCGATCGTATCGATTTACCATTCCAGCCTCGTTGGGGATTTACGACCCGGGAAAGCTCTATACTACTTCTCGGTATCATTGATTGTTGGTTTTTACACTTCTTTATATATTTTATATTTTATTATATATTATATATATTTACGGTGTGAATCCGGCACGATCAATGCATCTACTCTCCCTAATGCTGATTTAGCTATTGATCCAAATATGCTTGATTTGGAAGATGATTTTGATGCATTTTCAAGTGATGGCATATTCAATGGAGCTTATGATGATAAGAATGTGGGTGCAGTGACTGATTTCAACAATATGGATGACACCATTAATGTCAGTCCTATTCCCACACTCAGAATTCATAAAAATCATCCAAAAGATCAAATTCTAGGAGATCCTAAGTCAGCAGTTCAAACAAGAGGAAAGATTTAGAAGGCTTCTTCAGCACAACAAGCATTGGTGAGCTACATCTCCAAACAGAATAGAACTAATCACAAAGATCATCAGAATTGTTTGTTAGCATGCTTTCTCTCCCAAGAAGAACCCAAGAACATATCACAAGCCTTACAAGATGAAAGCTGGGTTGAAACAATGCAAGAGGAATTGCTGCAGTTCAAATTACAAAAGGTTTGGATACTTGTTGATTTGCCATCTGGGAAAAAGGCAATTGGCACAAAGTGGGTCTTTAAGAATAAAAGGGATGAGAGAAGTTTTGTTGTGCAAAACAAAGCCAGGCTTGTAGCACAAGGGTTTAGACAGGAGGAAGGAATAGATTATGATGAGGTTTTTGCACCTATTGCCAGGATAGAGGCAATCAGGTTATTTTTAGCCTTTGCATCATACATGGGATTTACTGTTTACCAAATGGATATTAAAAGTGCATTCTCTATGGCACTATTAAAGAGGAGGTATATGTCCATCAACCTCCAGGCTTTATGGATCTTGCTCATCCAAACAAAGTCTATAAGGTGATTAAAGCTCTTTATGGTCTACATCAAGCTCCTAAAGCTTGGTATGAGACACTTTCTTCTTTTTTGATGGAAAATGGTTTCAGGAGAGGTACCATAGACAAAACATTATTTATCAAGAAGAAAAAGAGTAACATTATGTTAGTCCTAGTATATGTGGATGACATTATTTTTGGTTCTACAAAGAAGTCTATGTGTACAGAGTTTGAAGACTGTATGCACAAAAGATTCCAAATGAGCTCCATGGGTGAACTCACTTTCTATTTGGGACTTCAAGTGAAGCAACAACCTGCTAGAATCTTTATTAGTCAGGATAAGTATGTAGCTGACATCCTTAAGAAGTTTGATTTTTGGTCCATCAGAACAACTACTACTCCTATTGAGTCTAATAAGCCACTTGTCAATGATACAGATGGTGAAGATGTAGATGTACATGTCTATAGATCTATGATTGGCTCTCTAATGTATTTAACTGCATCAAGGCCAGACATCATGTTTGCTGTCTGTGCCTGTGCTAGGTTTCAAGTCACACCAAAAGCTTCACACTTAAATGCAGTAAAAAGGATTTGTAGGTACCTCAAACATCAACCCAAATTAGGTTTATGGTATCCTAGGGATTCACCTTTTGAACTAGAAGCTTTCTTAGATAGTGATTATGGAGGAGCAAGTGTTGACAGAAAATCAACAATAGGTGGCTGTCAATTTCTTGGTAGAAGATTGATATCTTGGAAATGCAAGAAGCAGACTATTGTGGTAAATTCTACTACTGAAGCAGAATATGTTGCAGCTGCTAACTGTTATGGGCAAGTACTATGGATACAGAATTAGATGATGGATTATGGTTTTAATTTCATGAACACCAGAATCCATATTGATAATGAGAGCACTATAAGTGTTATTAAGAATCCTGTTGCTCATTCTAGGACCAAGCATATCGAAATTCGATTTCATTTTTATCAAAGATTGTTATGAGAAAAGACTTATAGAAGTTATCAAGATTCACACAGACTCTAATGTTGCAGACCTTCTCACCAAAGGATTTGATGTCACAAGATTTAACTTTTTGGTGGTTAGCATTGGGATGTTAAATTTGTAACCACAATTAAGGGGAGGCAAGATATTTGTTGTACAGTTTGTAGATGAATTCCAAGAATAGGAGATGGCTATGATACTCATTTGGGGTTCACTATACTCTTTGGAATAAGGATTCAAGGTTAGATGTGGTACTAAGCTTAGTTCATATTGCTGCAGACACTTTGTACTGCTAGTACCAGAATTAATACCGCTAGGCTTATTTAGTACTGCTCAAAGATATCTACAGATGATTATGGTATTTGAATTGAGTGCAAAGCTATGTAATGCAGTTTGGTTTGTTTTTGAGGGCTCTTCATATGGTACTAAGTTAGTTAGTGCTGCTAGTTTTGGTTAAGTTTGATAACCAAAAAGTTAGTACCGCCAGGCTTAAAGTTGGTACCGTTGGGCAAAGTTTGTACCGCTGAATAGCCGTTGGAGAAAATACCGCTAGGGGTCTAAAGTGTAAATTGCACCATTTCTTTGATCTTGGGTTTGCTCAACCTATATAAACCCATCTCAATTGCACACTTTCTTTACCTCATATCTCTTAATCACTCTTATTTCACAACCCTAATCTTTCATCAACCAACCATTAATTCATCGATTATGGCAACTCTTGAATCCTATCCTAAGCACAACATGGTCGCCTACTTAGAAAAGACTGTTGGGAATGTTGAATTTCATGAGATCATAGACTTCCTCACACGCAACTCAATTCACTATGATCTCACTGTAAGTCTTGTAGTCTCTACTACATTTGTTGAATAGTTTTGGATGTCTGCTAAATCTAAAATAATCAACAATGTTAGGTATATTACTGCCAAAGTAGCTGGTGAGCCTGTGAATATCTCAGATGCATCAATAAGAAGTGATCTTCTTTTTGATGATGCTAATGGGATAGATTCTTTGCATAATCAGGCTATATTTGATGTTATTCAGCTAATGGGGTATGAGGGGGACCTAACTGTGTTAACTTTTAACAAAGCTTTGTTTTCACCCCAGTGGAGATTTCTTTTTCATACTATGAATCACTACATTAGTTCTAAAAGTACTTCTTGGGATCAAATTCCCACTAATATTACCACAGCAGTGATTTGCTTAGCCACTAATCAGAAATATAATTTTTCTAAATTAATTTGTGATGGTATGATGAGACACTTGGATGCAAAGAAAAAGTTTGTTGTGTATCCAAGATTTATTTCAGTCTTTTTGGATAAACAGCTAAAGAATGTACCTGTGCCTTTAGACCACTTCCCTATTATTGCTTTGACTAGTAAAGTTTTCTCTTTTATGGTTAAAAGGGGAAAACATTTTTTAGGGAATGTCACACCTTTGTTTGAATCTATGTTGGTTCGACCAACTGAGGATGAGGGTAGAAAGACAATCTGAACCTCAACTCATACCCTCTCCTCCTCACCCAAGTGCAGACCAACATGAGACACAACCTGACCTATCTCCCAGACCTTCACCTACTATTCCTATTCCTGATTCCATTCCAGATGGTTCTGGCCGGAATCATGGAGGTCAGTCATCTAGTGATAGATCACTATCAGGAAATGAGGATGGCCTGACACTCCCAAGTGTATATGATCTTTGTGTGTCTTTATGTAAATAGGTCACAGATCTAGCTAAAGAAATTAAGCACTTGAAGGCACAGATCAAGAAGCTTAAGAAGAAAGCCAAACCTGTTATTACACATCACAAAGCTTGGATGACAAGTGTATCCGCAAAGAAATCATTGAAGAAAAAGTGGATGCAAAAAGAGTCTGTATCCAAACAGGGGAGGAAACCTGCCAAATTTGAACCTACAATGCATAAAGATCCAGGTTTTGATGATCTTGATGATGTAGATGTTAATGATGCAATGGATTATATGGAGACAGATGCTTACTTGCAAAAGGGAGTTAGTACTGAAGATCAAGTTAGTACCATCAAGCCAGATGAAGGTACTGACAAGCCAAAAGTTAGTACTGACAAGCCTAAAGTTAGTACTGCTAAGCCAAAAGAAGTAGAAGTTAGTACCAACAAGCTTGATGAAGGTACTGCTGAGCCAAAATATGGAACTTCAGATGAAAGTATTGCTCCTACAACTGTTTTTAGAGATGATGAGACCATTGCTGAGTTTTTGGTATCTATGAGCCAAAATAAGGCTAAACAAAAAGGTGTTGAGATCAAAGATGCTGAAGATTCAGATAGACCAAGGGCTACATCAACAAGATCAGTACTTACATTGAAGCCTCTTCCTAAAATTGATCCTAAAGACAAAGGCAAGAAAGTACTTGAGGAAGAAGCTGAGTCAGATGCTGAGTCAGAAGGAGTTGATGAAGCTGAAAGAAAGTTTGATCAGCTTGCTAAGGATGAAGAAATAGCCAGAAAGGTGCAAGAGGATTGGGAAGCAGAAGAGGAGATGAAAAAGTTAGCTGAGGAAGAAGCTACAAAGGCTGCTCTTATATAAGATTTTGATGATATTCAGGCTAGAATTGAAGCTGATAGACTTCTAGCTGCAAGGCTTCAAGAGGAAGAAAGAGAAATGTTTACAGTTGAAGAGAGAGCGAAATTTCTTTATGATACTATTGCTCATCAAAGGAGGTTCCTTGCTCAACAAAGAGCTGCTAAAATCAGAAGCAGACCACCAACAAGAACTTAGCTAAGAAACCAAATGATGACCTATCTGAAGCATGTAG
>BQNB010210043.1:0-10297 GCA_026074375.1 Tanacetum coccineum
AAAGTTGAATCTAGTTTAAAAAATAAAGACTGTGTTGTTAAACCTAAAGGAACTGCTTATATGCAGCATTCCAAGCTTAAATGCTTCATGATTTGTGTGTTCTTGATTTTATTAATAATGTGAATGCTCGTAATAAATCTAAATCTATTAAGAAAAGTTCAAAGAGAAAAGTTTGGAAACCAACAGGAAAGGTGTTTGCAAATATTGGATACATCTAGAGACCTACTGGTCGGACCTTCACTATAGTAGGAAATGCGTGCCTTTTAACTAGGATTACCACAACTGCTGAAGTAGCCCTTAGGAAACCAACTGCTCTAGAAAATGAAACACTTAAACCTATTGTAACATTGGTTTACTCAAGGAAACCTAGAAAATCTCAAACTAATGTTCCTGTTAGCAAATCTAAGGTTCTTAAATCTGTATCTACTAACAAAAAGAAACCCAGTCAATCTTAGGGATCTATAGTTTCTGATGTTCCATCTTCCTTTCTTGATGAATGCAGGTCGTCCAAATTGTTCTCTGGTATTTGGACTCCGGCTGCTCCAACCATATGACCGAAGATCGCTCTCAGCTCACTAATTTCGTCAATAAGTTTTTAGGTACAGTCAAATTCGGGAATTTTTGGAACATGATACATGGAAAAGTTTATGGGATATGTGATTATCAGATTGGCACTACCCAGAATGTTACTATCTCAGGGTTTACTATGTGGGAAGGACTTTGGACATAATCTTATTACTCCGTTGGACAATTCTGTGATTTAGAACCTTGAAGTTGCTTTTCAGTGAAAAACACACCTGCTTCATACGTAATCTAAAAGGTGTTGACCTATTGACTGGATCTCGAGGCAACAATCTGTATACTATGTCTCTTGGAGATATGATGGCGTCCTCTCTAATATGTCTCTTTTCAAAGGCCTCAAAGACTAATTCCTGGCTATGGCACCGACATTTATCTCATATGAACTTTGGTACTATCAACCATTTAGCTAGACATGGTCTTGTTCGAAGTTTCCCTAAGCTTAAATTCGAAAAGGACCATCTGTGTTCTGCTTGTACTATGGGTAAAAGCAAGAAGAAACCCTACATACCTAAATCTGAAGACACCAATCAAGAAAAACTTTATCTGTTGCACATGGATCTTTGTGGACCAATGTGTGTCGCAAGCGTTAATGGAAAAAAGTACATCCTCGTCATCGTTGATGATTACTCTCGATTCACATGGGTTAAGTGCTTAAGGTCAAAAGATGAAGCTTCAGATTTCATAATCAAGTTTCTCAAGATGATCCAAGTGCGACTTAAGACACCTGTCTGACGCATCAGAACAAATAATGGAACTAAGTTTGTTAATCAAACATTGCGTGAATATTATAAGAAGGTTGGCATCTCTCATGAAACATCTGTTGCTCGCTCTCCACAGCAAAATGGTGTCGTTGAAAGACACAATCGTACGCTAATTGAAGCTGCATGTACAATGGTAATTTATACAAAAACTCCGTTATTCTTATGGGCAGAAGCAGTGGCTACCGCATGTTATACCAAAAATTGTTCCATCGTACGTCTTCGCCACTGAAAAACACCATATGAGCTTTTACATGACAAACCTCCTGACTTATCATTTTCCATGTATTTGGTACACTCTGCTATCTGACAAATGATAGTAAGAACTTAGGTAAGTTACAACTGAAAGCTGATATTGGTATTTTCATTGGCTATGCACCCACAAAGAAAGCATTTCAAATTTACAACTGACGTACCAAACGAATCATTGAGACAATTCATGTAGATTTTGATGAGCTGACTGTGATGGCTTCTGAACACAGCAGTTCAAGACCCGCACTTCATGAAATGACTCCTGCAACAATCAGTTCAGGACTCGTGCCAAACCCTCCTCCTTCAACACCGTTTGTACCACCTTCAAGAACTGATTGGGATATTTTGTTTCAACCATTGTTTGATGAATTACTCACTCCTCCACCAAGTGTTGATTTTCCAGCCCCTAAAGTCGTTGCTCCAATTGATGAAGTAGTAGCTCCAGAACCCGCTGAATCAACCGGTTCACCTTCCTTAACAACTATTGATCAAGATGCACCATCAGTAAGTAACTCACAAACAACACCCGAAACTCAACCTCCCGTCATTCCTAACGATGTTGTAGAAGACAATCATGATATTAAAGTTGCACATATGGGTAATGATCCGTACTTTGCTATTCCAATTCTAGAAGTTTCTTCTAATCAATCTTCGTCGTCGAATACTATTCATACAATTGTGCCTCCCGATCACCAAATTTCTGAACATAATAGCAAATGGACTAAGGATCATCCACTTAAAAATATAATCGGTGAACTCGATAGACCAGTTTCCACAAGGCTGCAATTACATGAGCAAGCTCTTTTTTGTTACTATGATGCTTTCCTCACTGCTATGGAACCCAAGACGTACAAAGATGCTTTGACTCAATCCTGCTAGATTAAAGCAATGCAAGAAGAGCTCAATGAGTTCGAACGCCTTGGAGTATTGGAGCTCGGCCAGATAAAATTATGGTTATAACTTTGAAGTGGATCTACAAAATGAAGCTAGACGAACTAGGGGGAATTCTAAAGAACAAAGCTCGGTTAGTGGCTCATGGTTACCGTCAAGAAGAAGGGATTGATTTTGAAGAGTCTTTTGCTCTGGTTGCAAGATTAGAGGCTATAAGGATTTTTCTCGCGTTTGCCGCTTATATGAACATGGTCGTCTACCAAATGGATGTGAAGACTGCGTTTCTGAATGGTAATCTGCGGGAAGAGGTTTATGTTAGCCAGCCGGATGGGTTTGTGGATAAAGATAACCCCAATCACGTGTACAAGCTAAAGAAAGCTCTTTATGGGTTGAAACAAGCTCCACGCGCGTGGTATGATATGTTGTCTTCGTTCCTGATATCCCAAGACTTCTCCAAAGGCTCAGTGGATCCTACTCTGTTCATCCGTAGGGAAGGCAAGGAATTACTTCTGGTACAAATATATGTCGATGATATTATCTTTGCTGCATCTACACCTGAACTTTGTGACCTATTTGCTAAAATCATGTGTTCAAAATTTAAGATGTCAATGATGGGCAAAATCTCATTTTTCTTAGGACTACAGATTTCTCAAAGTCCCAGAGGCATCTTTATTAACCAGTCAAAATATGCCCTTGAATCTTTAAAGAAATACGGTTTTGACTCTTGTGACCCAGTGGATACTCCCATGGTAGAGAAATCCAAACTGGATGAGGATAAAGAAGGGAAAGCCGTTGATCCGTCACATTATCGTGGTATGATTGGCACCCTCCTTTATCTCACAGCCAGTAGACCTGACCTACAATTTTCTATATGCATGTGTGCCCGGTATCAGGCTCGGCCTACCGAAAAGCACTTAAATGCGGTAAAAAGGATCTTTCGGTATCTAAAAGGAACCGTAAATCGGGGACTATGGTATCCGAAGGATTCTTCAATTGCTCTAACAGCATTTGCAGATGCGGATCATGTTGGTTGTCAAGATACACGTCGTAGCACATCTGGTAGTATGCAGTTCTTGGGAGATAGACTTGTTAGCTGGTCATCAAAAAGGCAGAAAAGCGCTGCGATATCCAGTACGAAAGCTGAATATATTGCTTTGTCCGGCTGTTGTGCTCAAGTCCTTTAGATGAGATCACAGCTTACCGACTATGGCTTTGGATTCAACAAAATTCCAATGTACTGTGATAACAAAAGCGCTATTGCCTTATGCTGCAATAATGTTCAACATTCCAGATCCAAGCATATAGACATCAGATTTTACTTTATCAAGGAGCATGTTGAGAATGGGGTGATCGAACTTTACTTTGTCAATACGGAGTATCAACTGGCGGACATCTTCACTAAAGCTCTTGGCCGAGAAAGAATTGAATTTCTGATCAACAAGCTAGGAATGAGAAGTTTTACGCCGAAGACTCTGAAACAATTGGCAGATGAAGTTGATGAATAGTGGTGGTACCTATTCAAATATCCTGTATAATATGTATATATATATATATAACCATAAAAACCAAAAAGATTTTTCATTCTTTTTAAATTTTTTATATAAAAACAAAATACAAAATTATAAAATTCATAAAACCTAAGAAAAATTTAAAAAATGAGAAAAATACAAAAAGAGGTAATAATGGCATGTCTTCTGAAAATCGATAACATTTACAGTCTTAGAAATGTCATTCAATAATGATACGAGGCTGTAAATGAAGTTCGAGCAGAAGTTTCAAATGTTTTCAAAACATGCCAAATGGCTTGCTATTATTTCAGATAGCAACCCGGTCATCATCTTAAAGGCAAGTATTTCAAAAAGAAAACTTGACCTCATAACGGGAATTTATTCTCGGGCATGGTCTACTTTATGACCATGCAAAGGCTTGTGTTTACTTTGCAACACAACCCGTGCTTCCTTTATTCCATAAGTGTACGTGTCAGTGCGCTTATGTGTCAAAATAAGAGAAATCTTATTTTTATTGGTAAAAAGTTGTCTTCATAATGAATCAGTGTTTTCAGTAATCACAAAAAGATTTTCAAAGACAATTCGACCACTCAAACAATGACAACAACTCTTTAAATAGAAAATGGGTCATTATTTGAGGGGGAGAAAGCGTCAAAAAAAACAATCTTTTAAAATGGTCTTTCAAAATAAGTCATGAAATAATGGATAAAGTTTTGGATAATGACGGATAACAATTTCAAGGGGAGTTAATTTATATTAACTTCAAGAGCTTTAGATGTCATTTGTTTAAATCTTTATGGACTTATTTGCAATTTGAGACTTAGTGAATTCAGGCCTTAAACTACATTCGCTCAATATTGCCAACACCTCATAGTTTGTAAAAGACTTAGGAATGCTTGGAAATACTTTCATAGTTTTAAAAGCCTTGAAATTGATTCTCACGGACTAGATTTAAGCTTATTAATTCTTCAAACATGATCTCGCTCCTATTATGTCTTAATTCGCAATTGTGAACTAATTCGTAGTTTTCACCTAATCAACCAGATTCATTCATGCTTAATAGAAACGAAAAGGCTAATTATCATAAACACTTAGATTCTAACTAAAAGGTGATCTAAAACTTATGTTAGGTAGCAAATTTAAAATTGATTACCTTTGAAATCTAATCAAGTTAAAATTGGATTTATCCAAATAAGCCAATATAAGTTCACTCTTTTCAGGGTTATGTCTCAAAATGTGTTATACGCATTAAGTGCCAATTCAGGGTCTCTATATATAGTGTCTATATAAACTTGTTTATATATAAAATGTATCGACTCTTTCTTAGCAGAATCGTGAGTATCACAAAAGAACAACAACAAGCCCTAGACGACGCGCTCGTTCCACGGGAACAATGTCTACAGATTGGAAGTTGCAACTACAGATTAAGCACCATGTTCAAACCTAAAGAACCCACCTTTCAAGTTGCTTTGGATGTTCTTTCTCTCACACCTTTTTATCCAGCCGTCTTGATCACTGCAAGTGTCCCTGCTATCTACATGCATGAATTCTGGACTTCTGCCTCTTACCACAAGCATTCCATCAGATTCAAGCTGAACACAAAGAGATATTCTTTTGATCTGGATACTTTTAGAAATATACTTTAGATTTGTCCAAAAATTCATGGACAGCAGTTTGTAGATCCTTCATTTAAAGAGGAAATACTTACTTTCATGAGAGAACTTGGCTAACCCGGAAACATCAAATTACATTCTGATGTCAAAGTTGATATTCTACCTCAACCTTGGAGAACATTTGGAACTATCATAAACAAATGTCTCAGTGGTAAAGTAACTGGAATCGATTCACTTCGTCTCTCTAGGGCTCAAATCCTTTGGGGTTTATATCACCAGCAAAAAGTTGACTATGCCTACCTCCTATGGGAAGACCTAGTTTTTCAAATCGAGAACAAGGAATCACGGAAGAACAAATACATGTTCTACCCAAGATTCACCAAAGTCGTCATCAATCACTTCATGTCACAAGATCAATCCATTCCAAGAAGAAACAAAGTGGACTGGCACATGGCTAATGATGATCCTATTCTCGACACCATGAGATCATCCTCAGTATAAATTTGTCTAAAAATAGGTGCCATTCTTCAGATTACTTAACCACACCAAGCAATGAAAGAATCTGTAGCATATAAGACTTACTACGATTTTGATACTGGAAAGGCGATTCCAAAACCGAAGTATGTACGTCGAACTACCAAGGAGAAGACTGTACAAGCACCTAAAGCTTCTTCCGGTAAAAGAATCAAATCTGCTGCTAAGGTGACTAAATCAGGAAAGAAGAAGCAACCTGCTCAAGGATTGGAGACTCTATCTGAGATAGCCCTGTCTGAAGCTGAACAGATGAAGATTGCTCTCGAAAGAAGCAAGACACAACAACACAGCTCTCATGCCAGCGGTTCAGGTGCAGATGAAGGAACTGGTGTTAAACCAGGGGTTCCCGATGTACCAACATATGGATCTGATGACGAGCAAATCTCTTGGAAGTCCAGTGAAGAGGAGGATGATGATGAAGTAGCCGTGAATGATGATGATGATGACAATGATGATGATAATGACGATGCTGATAATCAAGACGATGAAGGACAAGAATATAATGATGAAGAAGATAAATAAGAAGATAGCTTTGATCCTCGGGTTCAAACAACCGTCTTCATGTTGAATCCACTATTGATGAAGAAATTCAAGGTGCGAATGTTGAGGGAGACAAACAAGATGAAGAGGAGACAAATGAAGAGGTCGAAGCAAATGAATTATACAGGGACGTGAACGTCAATCTGGAAGGACGAGATATTGAAATGACAAATGCTCAACAGACCAATGTTCAACCTACTCAAGTAACAGAAGATACTCATGTGATAATCACCGCTCTGGTCAATCCTAAAGGTCAACAACAGAGTTCTTCGATGTCATCTAGCTTTGTTTCTAACATGCTCAACCCCAGTCCAGTTACAGGAAATAACTATATATTCAATCTTAACACTGAGTCAACTTCTTTAGTAGATGTTCTAGTTACTGCTATTGCTGAGCTACCTCTCTTGTCTGTAACAACCACTCCTCTACCACCCACTCCTCTCATTACACATCTGCAACAAACACCAGTTCCTACACCACAACTGTTTCCAAGCTCCTTCCTATAAGATCTTCCCAATTTTGGCTCTTTATTCGGGTTTTACCATAGACTAAAAACTTTGGAAAACAATTTCTCAGAGTTCAATCAAACGAATCAATTTGCTACACCAGTTTCTTCAATTCTCGGCATTGTTGATGCGTACCTTGCCAACAAGATGTATGAAGCCATTAAAATAGATGTTCAGTTACAATCCAAAAGACTCAAAGATAAAGCCCAAGCTGAAAATGCAGACTTCATCAACAAACTTGATGATAACATTAAGAAAATAATCAAGAATCAAGTTAAAGCTTAAGTCTCTAAGATTTTGCTGAAAATTGAGAAGACTGTCAATGAACAACTCGAAGCTGAGGTTATGACTCGTTCATCCAATGAATCTAAGACATCTCATACTGTAGCCGCCAACCTATCTGAATTAGAGCTGAAGAAGATTCTCATAGACAAGATGGAAAGCAATAAGTCAATCCACAGATCTGATGAATAAAAGAATCTCTAAAAAGCAACTGTTGAAACGGCTGTATGAGAAGTGTACAGAGCTCAAACATGACACTTAGGAGATACTGTTTTCATTTAAAAAGATGTAGAGATGATGAGGATAAAGAACGAAGAAACCCTCCGCTGGATCAAAACTGGTGGGTCCAAGTGAATAAGTAGCTTGGTGAGAGAACATAGGCAACCAGTGCACCAAAGGAAAAGACCTCCAAGGCATCTGGAAAGTCAAGTGAAGGGTCAAAATCTCTCACAAGTCTGCTGGCACATCAGGAGTTTGAAACAGGAGTTACTGAAGATCAACCTGATGAAGAGACCTCTCACATCCCAGATTGGTTTCAGAAAACAACAAGAACCTCCTACTCCCGATCATGATTGGAACAAGACTTTGCTTGATGCTCATGGACCAGTTCAACCTTGGATAAGCTCTTTGGCCTAGATAGAAGGGCCACATGAGTCGTTTAATGAGCTAATGGACACTCCTCTTGATTTTCTCCAGCCTCATGATGAACCGGCTTAAAGTGATACTCTTAATCCGAAAAAAAAAATTAAGTAATTGGTCCAACATTCGAGCTGATGAAGGGATCATGCAAAAGTCTGGTAGAACTTGAATATTTCCTGGAAGAAGTCTACAAGGCAACCACTGATCAATTAGGCTGAAACAACCCTGAAGGCCAACAATATCCCCATGATCTGCGTAAGTCATTACCATTGATATCTAATTCTCGTGGTCGTCAAGTCATTCCTTTTGACCACTTCATCAACAACGACCTTGCATATCTAAGTGGTGGTGACTCAAGCCAAAAATATACAACTTTAGTGACAAAGAGCAAGGCTACAGATTACGGGCACATCAAATGGATTGAAGATTTAGTCCCTAACACAATGTGGAGTCAAGTACCGGTTGACTATGACAAGCATGCACTCTAGGGAATCTCACATTGGGGGCAAAAACGTCAACAATTCTATGCATTTGCTGTTAACAGGGAATCTGCTCGTGATGTCTACTCCAAACGAAGAATCATTGCTGTCACCAAGCTAGAAATTATTGAATGGCATAATTACAAGCATTTGGATTGGATCACTGTTCGTAGAGATGATGACAAGCTGTACAAATTCAAAGAAGGCGATCTCAAAAGACTTCGCATTCAAGACATCGAAGACATGCTACTTCTTCTTGTTCAAGGCAAGTTGACAAATCTCACTGTTGAAGAACGCTTAGCTTTTAATGTCTCCTTGCGAATGTTTTACAAAAAGCATTGTCATCCAAAAGGCTGTGAAGATCTTCAATTAGGTGTCGAAAGTTTCCAAAAGAAGCTCAACCTCACAAAGCCAGATACATACAGACCAGATCTTAAACAAAGAGAAGCTTATTCAGCATACCCCAATCCTCGAGGATTCATTTATCAGAATAGAGACAAGAAGATCAGACTGATGCGCCTTGACGAACTCTACAAGTTCTCTGACGACACCCTCAATGATGTTCGGACTGCTCTAGATGATAGGATAAAGGGTATACAAATGGAGTATATGCCTCAGACAATCTGGAGAAACAATGACAAAGAATGTGCAACAACTATGATTTAGAAGATCGACAAAATGCTCAAGTCAAAAAGGATAATGAGGAGTCTGGAAAGGTTCGTTGGTGGAAGACCATACGGGGGAGACCTACGGCTACTGAAAAGGACCATATGATTTATCATATGATGTCCTCATCATAAAAGGTCAATCCTCGTGAATAATAAAAACTTACGAATTTGTATATATGTAGTGTAGACATTATGGAGATAATAAGTAGTGCTTGAGTACAAAATTTTCAAGAATTTCTTCGTAAATTCAAAAAAAATCAAATTATAGTACTCAACACTATCTTATAGACCCTCATAAATTAAGGGGGAGCATTAAAATGTTCCTTATAGATAGTATGTAACATTTTGTCCCCGAACGTTTAATCAATTGATATCCAAAATATCAAGGGATTAACATTTTAGATAGGGGGAGAAAATGTGATTAAACTAAATCTAACTTGTATTGAAATATGATCAGATAAAATGGACTCAATGCACTCCACACTTAGCATGTACTATGATTATGGTGTACATGTTAAGGGGGAGCTTTTAGTGACATTGACAAACTTTCAAAGTGTAAATCTTTTGATATTAATATCAAACACTTTGATTGAAATTTTCAATGATTTTGGTTTTGATTGAGATGGGATACCCAAAAGACCGACCATGTACTTAAATTTATGGAGTTAAAAGGCGGTTAGGCTTAGGTACTCAAATCCCATGATCCATCCAGAACCGAAGGGATCTACCTAGGGATATCCACTAGTTAGTGTAGAAGTCCTTAGGTATGATACAAAAGGAGAAAACATAAGAATTGGGAAAAGTGCTGACTGAGATGGAGCTAGCATTGGAATAAACCCAACAAGGTGTTAGTTATGAAGTCTCGGTAAGCACTGAAGGGGTTGAAGAATGAAAAATAAATGTAATGATAAAGGGTGAAAAGAAAGAAGCCCTCCATACACTTAGGCAAAAACCGGGTCAATACATAAACTGTCGGAAAAACTAAGGTGTTGTCTGGCATTGAAGCCTGTCATGGACCCAGTGACGCTATGCACAACCCTCCCTA
>BQNB010210047.1:0-10297 GCA_026074375.1 Tanacetum coccineum
ATAATGGTATGGATAAGGCATGGAAAATATATACTGGAATTGGTTTTATAACTGAAATACATGTCGACAAGTCCAAGAAACCCATGTGCTAGTTACAACAATCCACAAACCCGTGAGGTTATCAAACCTCTCATCAATATATCCGACACATATCATAATATATCAATACGTCGCAAGTGCCAACAATAATCCAACTCTTATTCATACTTTTTCTCTCTCTCTTTTTTTTCTTTATTTTTTTCTATTTTTCATTAAAAAACTTTCTTTTCACGCAACTAACAATTCCTCCACACTTGAGATAAGCATACACCATAAAAAAATACAAAATCAAAAGGACGTCTTCTTTATCTTTGATGAAATGACACAACACTTATAGCAAAGTGCGAATAAACTATTAGCAAAAATCAACTAATCATACCGAGCAACTAGCAACCAACCATTGGGACTTTCGACGAGGGGTATAGCTAAGCTTAAAGGTTATATATTTTTGTATTTTTTACATTTTATTGGACGAGAAATGAATAGAAAGACTCAACATGTTAAACTATGGGTATCTAGCACTAAAGACGAGTGCTACAGAAGGGTTTTATTGGGGTGATTAGCTAATCAGTGTAATTAGCTACAACAATAAAGAATATGAAATGGATGGCTAAATTGGTTAAATCCTAGGTTGCCTCTTTATCACTTAAAAATATCTATATCACGCGAACGTGACCTCACTGTGGTCTTGTAATGATATAACAAGCACAAGTTCTAGAATCAATAAATCACCGGCACACTCATACAATTTTTAAACCAATACCAATGCTCCAGAAAAGGCGACAAACTACAAATACACAACCGTAACGACAGATGAGACACTTGCAATTGCATTTAAACCTTAACTCGAGAAAGCTAAAGACAAAAATTATCTTAGGTATCAAAGATGAATACCTAAATTCCTAAAGATCTAAAACCTTACATTTTTTTGGGTGATTGGTATAAGTGCGCAAGTAATGTCATCGATCCCAAGTCGGATCTGCTTTAACAATCGGGACACATCTCTGATTTCAAAACGTTATTCTTTTACTAAATTTTATTATAATATATTAACCTTAGTTGCAAAAGATTTTAAAAATAAAAATAAATTAGATTTTTAGATTACAGAGGGCGAACAAAAGTTTATACTTTTAATAATGAGTTTGATTTTCCAATTTATTTCCCCCCACACTTAAGTATAGCAATATGTGTAATTTAGACAGTAACTTAAAGAGTAGGACAAGCGGGAACAATAAATATAAGAGAAACAAAACTTCCCGGGGCTAATAAGTGCTCGGTTGAATTCTGAAAGATAAAGCGCTAAACAGAACGCCAAGCATGTAAATTCAACTACATATAGTATACCGATCCGAATATATCATTTCCCAAGTGTAAAATGGCAATCACCAATCCAAGCTCCACTTATTTATTAGATCTACAAAATAAACAAAACTACAAACCATAAAATACTAAAGCGCACTTTCGTAGGCAACACGGTTGCATTTAGCGTATGCAACTAGCCTTTAAACCCCTCGGTGTCCCGAGTGAACGAGTTATAGTCTCGTGAGGGTTTCCAGCGAACACACCCACAAAGTTCAAAACTTTTTTATATTATTATTTTTTTCTCTTTTTAAAATTTTATTTATTCATAATTTACTAAAACAAACACACATAAACATTACGAAATAAATAATATATAAGAAGAAAAATATAATTACTACTATTTAAACATTTGAAAACGCATATGAAAGAAAAATAAATGTGAAAATGAATTATTATTTTTTTGGATTTTTAGTTTTTAGACAAACAGTTATGATTCGAAAACCTTTCACAACTATAAAAGATAATCACATACAAAAACAAATATTTTTGGGTTTTTATTTTATTTTTTAGCACGAATCAAACACACAATAATTATATAAGGTATAAAATTTTATTATTATTATTATTTTATTTATTATTATTATTTTTTCAGACTAAAAGTGCGTCGCACTTAAAAGATTACAAAAACGCGCCGCACAACAATACATGTGCAGCGGTTTTTATTATAATAGTACATATGTTTTTCAAAACTTTACACTTTAATAATTAAGAACAGAATCATAAAGACAAACATAAACACTTTCACAAACACAGACAACCACAAAAAACACACAAACATAAACGAACAAACTGAGAAAAAGAAATGAGAAACTCTTTTTTTTAGATTTTAACATTTTTACATGCTCATGCAAACAAACACACATAAACAAACAATTCCACAATTACAAACAAACACGAGTAAATACTAATATGATTTTTAAAATAATCTATATAATAAAGATTCGAAAAAGAAAACACATTTTTTTTTCAAACCCAAAAGTGCGACGTACACAATAAAGTGTGCATCGTACTTCAGTAGAGATTTTTATTTTTGATAAAACACATAGAGCTAAACAAACTAAACATGATAATGCAAACACAAACGACTAGCACACATAATCGAGAAAACATTATATGCAATCACAAACAAACTAGAAACATTTATATATATATATATATATACATTTATTTTTTTTTTTTTATAAAGATACACATGAACAAACATACAAAAATAAAGAAACAAATATAAACACATTACGAATATTCACATAACATAAGATTAAAACAAATGCATTAGGTTTATTTTTATACAAAACTGATTTTTTTTAATGCAGGTGCAAAGTGTGACGCACAAAATTAATTGTGCGACGTACTTACTGCAAAATTTTCAAACATTTACTTTAATTTCACAGATTTAAATACAAGAGAAATAATAAAACAAAACTAATAAACATAAAGCATGGTTTTATTATATGAACAAGAACATGCCAGTAATCAAAATGAGGCAAGAATTAAAATCTTTGTGTTTTTTTATTTGAATGACAAACTAAATATTCACAAATGTACGAGGTGTGTAATCATATAAAACATAATTTCAAATGATCACATACCTGAGACTAGCAGCTTGGAGGTTTTATGTTACCACTAAAATTAATCAGTCAAGAGAAGAACATGATCACGGGACAAAAGTGCAACAGTTTTGGTGAGAAACCGATGAACTTCGGGAATAAACATGTAAATTCACAAACGGGGACAGGGGAAGTACGACGCACTTCATTAGAAGTGCGGCGCACTTGCAGTAGTAAAAGATGATTTTTAAGAGATTTCAAGAATTACAAACACACGAAACATGCACAAGACTAGCAAACAATCTGAGAATAACTTAAACAAATCCCCGACAATGACGCTAAAAACTTGATGTGTGTTTTCACAAGCTTTAAATGTATAATAACTAGAAATACCAATTTTTACTAAAAACACAACATTCGGGCAAGTATACCCTATTCGAGTGTAATATAGTATTAGGTAAGTCTAGGTCGTTCCACGGGATTTGTAGTAATTCACAGATTATTTATCAAGTAACAAAGCTAATTGATTGTCACGGATCAAATAGCCTAAATGTGTGTAAAGCAAACAAGAAACAAGGCATGATCCACATAACATAACAGATAGAGATAAAGCGAGTTTGTATATAAACAAAGCATACAAGTCATATATGATGGGTAATCATGATAACAAGCATATCTACCAATGATAACATAGAATCCTTTCGGCCTATATACTACATCATCACGAGTGCATTAGGAATGGTTTATATCAAATATGCATACATATGAATTCCTCCCAACCCGGTCGGTCAACATAAGGAAGGGTCTTAAACATAATTCTAAGTTGGTTGTTTATAAATTTACTAATCAATTTTCACAAGATTAGCACCGAATTGTTATAGACAGACAATGTGAAATTCATCGAGACAATAGAGACTTTCGACCTACTTCTATTGGAATGACAAACCAAAATATAAACAGTGATCCAAGTAAAGATAACATCGAATTTATAAACATGTTTATTCACAAATCATAGCAAAATCATCCAAGTATTATATGATGTTTCACATATTACCAAAACGAATGAAGAACACTACATCATAACCAAACCAATAACCAACTGCTCCTACAAACAGCCAGCATCCAAAACCTTATGATACAACCTACGAGGCTGTCACAAACCCGCTGGAAATCAAGAACACATCGCCAAATGGTGTGTTTTGTAACGGGTTTAATATAGTAAAGGAATTAGAGATTTGGTGTGAATCATCTAATCCTTATGATATGATGTGTTTAGGTTTTGTAAATATGGTGTTCGGTGTCTGGAACTGGTGGTGTTTTAGTGGTAGTTCGTGGTGGAGAGTGGTGGTAGCATGGCGAGATAAAGGGGTGTTTAGATCATAGGGTCCAAGGATCCTCACAACTCCTTCCTCCTCTCTAAAGTGGTTTAGAGATTGTGTGTGTGATATACGTGTTGGTGTCTGTTTCTCCGGGAGTTTTGGGGGTATTTATAGGCTTAGGAATACTTGGGGACCAATTTAGGGGTGAATGTAGTCGAATTTGAGGCTAAATTTACGTATTTAATGCATCGGACTGAAAGTGCGGCGCACATTTTATTTTGTGCGCCGTACTTGGTATCTTGTAAAAGTGTGTCACGCTTATTTGGAAGTGCGGCGGTTTTGGTGCCATTTCATCTCTTAGACCAAAAATTAGAGTTGTATATAATTCCTTCCCGGACGTGTGGCCGCCAGAATCGCATCAATCCAAGTTCTTATGCTCAAGTTATGGCCAAAACAGTGGACAGGTGTCGAGAGATATTTAACTCGAGTTATTTCTTTGTTTAAGCTTCAAATCTTTGTGTTTTCTTCCATGGCACGTACCATGAACCTACAATAGCAAATATACTCAATTAAGTATCAAAAGTTCTTATAATTAACTAATAAATATACATAACAACACAGATAACAAATATAGAAATATGTATAAAATGAGCGTTATCAAAGATTATTTGAAGATTCTAGAAGATATTGAACGTGGTCCCTACTCTAAGAAACCCCCCAATACGCCGTATTGACCTCAACCAATACGGCGTATCGACGAATTTCCAAAGACTATAAATACAAATCCCTAAACACGAGTTAAAGGTGTGCTTAAACATATTTTTGATACCCTAACCACAAAAGTCAATTTTCAAAAGGCAAAAAGAGCAAAGAAGGTCTCACAACGTGCTTAATTTCATAGGAAACACCTTGTAATCATCTATACTCTAATAATAGTTTTATTTTTGGTATCATTCGTTTAACTCGGTTAGTTTACCTTAGTTGATTCGATTATTATTCTTGTATTCGTTACAATGGTTATGGGCTAATACCTTTAGGTATTAGCCATGTTTATGAAGATTTAATGTTTGGTTTGTTTATCTCGATTGCTTAATTTATCGTTGATTGTTGATTATGTTTATCAATTTTTACTCGTTTACGTGCTTAAGTATGCGACCTATCATTCTAAGGTCTAGAATGCTAAATATCGGCAAGCTGATGATGGGATATCTCTCTATATCCGCAAGTTTATATATCTGGAATCATAGGGGAAAACTCACTATAGGACCCATTCTTGCCAATTGGTTTAGTAAACAAGTTGGACTTAGCAGGTGCATGGATCAACAAATGACTGTTATGATTCTCTTGGATAAGGACTTGGAACAGGTGGACTACTAGTATATAAAGAACGTTAAAGCAGTAAGTAAGTTTAGTAAAGTCTCGTTGAGATGTAGGGTTTAATAAGGTCGCCATTATTAATCTCCTAAGATCGTTATATCAACCAAAATTTCTTTATACAGGATGCTGTTTAATAGTGTAGAATTTAGCGTATATAGGTTTTAGGAAGAAGTACACTAAATCTAGAATGATAAGCCCCTCGAGATAAGTTCAATCAATTGCCACTCGTAAACAAATGGTTTCAATTGGAGTAATCATGGTTATACAGTTTCCTTTTAATTGGCTTGACGCTCTTTATATCTTTATGATTATTTGCTCGATGTGTTATCGTGTCTATAAGTAGGTTTAGTTTACCCAGGCAAAACCCGTGTAGTCTCTCAGTCTTGAAACACCCTTTACCCCCAACGGGTTGGGTTTTAGAGTTAAGGTTTTGCATAGGTTTAACATAAATAGATTAGAAACTAACTAGATAACTAAAATACTGGTTTGACTTAGGGATAACGTTCTCGGGCTCTTAGTGATCGACACCCTAGTACCAACGAAGCTACAATGATCCTGTACAATGGCCCGGTTAGTGTTGTTTTTAGGTAAAGTCAGCAAAATATAAATGTTAAACTTGATAATAAATATTACCTACGCACAACGACACATCAAGTTTTTGGCGCCTTTGTCGAGGAGTGAAATTGTTTAATTCTTGTTTTTATTAGTATTTTAGTTTAGATTTAACATAATTTAGATTAGTGTAAAATTTTTTGGTGTTTTTTAAAATTCTTAGAGTCGGATCATACATCCCGCCTGCTTATTTTTATTTTTGTTTGCTTGTGTGTTTGTTTTAATTCTTTGCATTTGTTTTACTTTCTGTTTACAGTACTGGTCGAACAACCAATACGGCGTATTCACCAAGTTGAATACGACGTATCGACCTTTCTAAACCAATACAACGTATCTTATTCAAACAGTTAATACGGCGTATTCAATTAATTGAATACGGCTTATTGACTATCTGATAAGGTAGCAGCCTTTAAATTCTCGTATTCCGTTTCCGTGCTTAGTTTTTATATTTTCTTTCTTCGAGCATATCCTACTGATATTTTGACTCCTTGTTTCAGAAAGTGATGATCGAGAAGAGAAGTTGGAGAAGGTAATGCCTAATGACAAAAAACTATGACGAAATCAATTACGGAGGAATACGTCACCAAGGCCCGAGAAGATTATTACTCGAGTATCACTAAGATAATGATTAATGGGAAAGCTGTATATGAGTTGAAAGGAAAATTCCTTGATGATTTGCAGAACAATGCTTTCAGTGGAACTAATGGAGAAGACGTGATTGAGCATATTGAAAATTTCCTTATGATTGTTGATCCGCTCGATTTGCCCAATGTAAGTTATGAACAACTTAGGCTTGTTGTTTTCCCCATCTCACTGACTGGAGATGCAAGTAAATGGATAATGAATGAACCTCAAAGCTGAGTTACTACTTGGGTAGATCTTACAGAATCATTTTTTGGAAAATATTACCCGCCTTCTCGTACTGGTAAAAATTGTGGGAACTAAAGCAAAGTGGGATTTAACTAATGTAGTGTTCGAAAATTAGTTGGCTTTGAAATTTACAAACCCTATGATGATGGATCCATTCACAAAGAATGCTTTATAGGGTTATTGAAAAAATGGTGATGATCAAGAAGTACTTACTGATGAGGCGTTTTTGATCTTAGAGAAACTTAGAAAGACGGGGAATATGATATTGATGAAATCTTTAGGATCAAAACCGGCATATTCGTCTTCGAAACACCCCTATGCACGTCATTCAATGAATTCGATTATCTTCTTAAAATTGATACGGATTTATTTACTCATGATATTCAAGTAGCTAAGACTTATGAAGAATACGAAAATGAATGGTCCTATAAATTGAATAATGATCCTGAAGAACCATGGTCGAAAATGGAGTACCATATGACCTGATTGATTATATACGTGAGCCATTTCATTTTAAGGATGGGAAGACTAAATGGCCCACTTGTAGTTCGAACGATGATGGATTTTGCAATGGAGAAAACTTACCGGGGATGGTTCGAACTGGTTACATAACCTATTTTAAAGATTACAAATGGTATGATGATTTGATAGATGGCAATTTAAAGGAAGAAGCTTTGAAGCATAAAGCCATCTACGAAGGGTCAAGTGGAATTCAACTTAAGGAGTAATGAATTTTTTTGCATGGTTGAAAAGATGCTTCGAAAACTTTTACGAGCTTGACTATGAGGTATTAGTAAAACACGAAGAATATTAGTAGAAGATGAATGATCACGAATGTTCTCTGTTCACTGATTAGAGAAATCATATACACGAGGCTTACACAAACACCAATAGTGCTATATGACAGTGAATATAAATGCAAACAATCCCTGACATAACATCCCCACTAGTCAATCACCATATGTCACTTACGTACCTAAAGACCATACCAGCTGGAGCACTAAATTAGGGCAGGACCTCACACATACCAGGTAGGCGTACCCATCCGCTCCAATAACTACACAAATACTGGGTAGGCGTACCCATCCGATCCAAACAATCATATAAATAATGGGATAGGCGTACCCCTCTGATCCAAACAATCATGCAATACATAATATTCACATAACAATCATAAGCTCAAATAAGCCATGAAAAGTCCACCAAATAAGCTATACAAGCTATTACTCAAAATAAGCTATCTAGCAACATATGTTATTTACCCATCAGGACCATAATATCAAAACTACAAAACCCCTTTTTTTCTTCTTTAAACCCGACGAACCAAACACTCCTTTTTATATCCGTTTTGTTTCCAAAAATCAATTTTTACAACGATCAACTTGTACAACTAACATCTATGCATCAATACAGACTCAAAAGGACAAATGAAATTTAAATTTGAAAACTTACAAGAAAATCTTCAAAAATGTAGATTTTGACACGAACCGGACAACCCAAACGTTCTTTAAATGTTAACCCGCGTACAAGAATCAACCCCAAATCTTTATGTCTTCATGTTTTGATCAAATGGAAAATTTTGTAAGTTTTTGGTGTGTGGGTTAGTTTCGGACGAAGAGAGTAAGGAGGAGAGGAGAGAACAAAAATATTTTTGTGTGTGTATGTTATGATTTGAAAATGAGATGGTAACAAATATCTAGTGTCCTTAGCCAACACAAGTCCTAAAAATGTGCCTCCTTGTCCCTTAAGGGTGTTCGACCGGCCATAGGATCCTAGGATGGTCCGGGTCTTTCTTTCCATGTCGGGATCACTTAAAAGCTCAAAAAACTCAACCATAAAATTGACCCCAAAGTTAATTAGCATTTTTATTCACCTTAAAAATACTTTTCCATTAACCTAGAGTATTTACACGCCATATTTACACTCTAAACCCTTCAAAACTCATTTGGACATTAACGGACGTGTCACGACTCGTTTTTTGACATTTCTCACAATTCACGGATCAAACCACCCAGAATACAAATAACATAATAATAACCTCCAAAAAGGAATATTATTCACTAATAACCATAAATCACCACATTTCTCAACAAAATCACCACTGTCAACACGGTACAAAATCTGAATAAATTAACAAACGTCAAATAGTCAAAGGACTATAAATGAAATATTCAGAACACAAAAAGGGCAAAGGTTACATTCTACCCCCCTTAAAAGAATTTCGACCCCGAAATTTAGCTACTAACATCACTAACAATTGCGGGTACTTCATTTTTATCTGATCCTCACGTTCCCACGTGAATTCAGGACCACGTTTTAAATTTCATCGAACCCTGACGATGGCAATCCTAAAACGCTTCAGCTTCTTAAACTCTCTTTCCAAAATTTCCACAGGCTCTTCCACAAAATTCAACTTATCATCAACTCGAATCTCATCCAAAGACACTTGTAGTGTTGGATCAGCCAAACACTTCTTAAGGTTTGACACATGAAACGTGTCATGAACACCATTCAATTCCTTAGGTAAGTCTAACCGATAGGCCACAGATTCGACCTTCTTAATGATCTCAAAAGGTCCAACAAATCTAGGTGCTAGTTTCCCTTTCTTCCGAAAGTGTACCACACCTTTCTAAGGCGACACTTTGAGCAAGACATAGTCACCTACACTAAACTCTAGAGGCTTCCTCCTCTTATCAGCATAACTTTTCTAACGATCATACACAACCTTAAGTCTATCCTTAATCTGTGAGATCTTCTCAGTAGTCTCTTGCACTAACTCAGGTCCTATTAACTGACCTTCTCAAACCTCATCCCACATAATTGGCGAACGACACTTTCTATCATACAACGCCTCAAATGGAGCACATCTTACACTAGAATGATAACTATTGTTATATGAAAACTCAACCAACGGAAGATGAACATCCCAACTTCCTCTGAAGTCCAGGACGCACGCTCTAAGAATGTCTTCCAAAGTCTGAATAATACGCTCACTCTGACCATTGGTCTGAGGGTGATAAGCCGTACTCATGTCTAAACGAGTTCCTAATGCCTTTTGCATTGACTGCCAAAACCTTGATGTGAAATGACTATCATGATCCGATATGATCGAGATCGGCATACCATGTCTAGCAACTATCTCATTCAAATATAATCTAGCCAATCTATCCA
>BQNB010210050.1:0-10297 GCA_026074375.1 Tanacetum coccineum
CTAGAAGGTTAATAAGATACCATCATGATTATGGAATGTGATGACTCCCATTAAGTCTTGAAATTGAAGTTCTAAATTTGTTAAAATTATTATGAAGAATGATATTAACAAACTAAACTCAAGAATTGTCTATGTATCTTGTAATGTCCCAAAAGAGAACACTAATGACTTCAAATATTTAATACTTTTACATATCAAATTCTGGCGTTTATTGCCTTGCTTTATATCATTTGGTACTTAATTCATTTATTTTGCGAATTCAGGTAATTAAAGGCATTGGAACATAAAAGATGTGGAAAAATAGGTTTTTATATCAAAATACGCATTAAGGAAGAATTACGGTGTAACTTACCTACAGGAGTTACGCCGTAATTATGTATTATTAACGAAGAAATTATGCTGAGAAAGCATTACAGTGTAACCATCCCGCAGGAGTTACGCCGTAATCAATTATTACAGATGAGATTATATTGCTGACAAGGAGTTACGACGTAACCGTTCCACTAGAGTTATGTCGTAATAATTTTTAAACTAGAAGAAGGAATGTCGCGTCAAACAGATTACGGCGTAACATGGTTGATGCTGTTATGCCGTAATGATGAGTCATCACAGGGACTAATGTTGCGCATTATTAACGAAGTTTCAATAGTAAACTACAAAAGTTCATGAAGACCAGGGACTAAACTCGTACATGGCCCAAAGTTTCTAATTACTATATAAATGATTCACATAATCATTGTTTTAGAAATTCGCATCTGGTGTGTGGAGCCGCCAACAAGAAAAGAGAAGGAAAAGGTAAGAACAGCCTAGCTATTTGATTCGGTATTGGGCAAATCATTCGGGGTTTGCCATGGCTTTCGACTAGGGGATCGAGAGCAATAATTTCGCATAACTTGTAATTATACTTTAGCTAATTATGGTCAATTTAGTTATGTTATTTTAACTTATTAGATCTATCAATATAATCATTGAGGTTGTTATTATTTGTTATGCTTTATTAAGTTTTCGTAGCCATTTAGTTATTTAATTATCTCTTTTGATTATTATTTATGATCTAGTTGTTCTTTCACTTCTCTTTTAATTTAAGTAGTGCGCTTTGAAATCCTTGTGATCTTGTCTTAGTATTGATATGAAGTTGGGTGTAGTCAAGGATCTATATGATCTCAAAGACCTTGGTACACATGATTGACTGCAAGTTGACCAATACCCGTAGTCATTCAACGTAGACCCATTATGTGAGCCCTTAGCATTAATTCATGGTTGGGAATGCGAGCTAATAAAGAGACCACCTGTTAGAATTAAGCGTATCTGATAAGTTGATTGGAAATCATCTAATTAAGGTTGTGATTAGACATTAGATCGTATTAATTAAATGTGTTCATCCTTCCTAGTTGTTTGCCACTATACCAATTCCCTTTTCGATAGCAAGGCTTACCATCAAATAATTCCTGAAATAATCTCAAAAATCAAACAATGCTTTCTTTCCTGCTTCCTTAGGTAGAATAATAAAACCAATTAGACGATTAGAGACACAAACCATTCTTTAGGTCGACACCCGTGCTTACCAATCACTACACTATACATGATAGGGTACACTTCTCTTTAGTGCATAGGAATAGTAGAGGTAGTTAGGGTTTTATAAATGTAAAACCTGACGTAGCTTTTATTAAAAGAAATTACGCATCATGTTTTTGGCGCCGCTGTCGGGGAACGGTTTTTGTAGTTTTTGATTGTTTGATTGAAATATAGGTTGTGTTTGTATGTTTGTGAGTGTTTGATCCTCTATTCCTCTCTTAGTTCTGTATGCTTGTGTGCTTGTTTGTGTGAAATAAAATAAAATAAAAAATGCGTTTCACGCTTGGTTATGTTGTAACTTGGTAGTGCCTGTTACGACATAATCTGTAAACCAAGTTTGGGACACCAAATATAGTTTGGGCATTGCTTGAACCTTAAAAATATTTTCTAATACCGACTGAGTCTTAATATTGAGCCTTCCAACCTTGATGTTTCTATTCGAGTGGTATCACTCCTGAGTCAAGTATTTGCTATTAATGTATGCTCCTCTTTTTGTTTAGTTTTATTACACATTTAATGCAAAAGGTTTATTATTGTGTAGGATGAGCATTATGAACAGGTTAAGGAGATGACAGGAAGAATGGACATATGTGAAGATGTCCAAGTAAGCTTGTGAGGGAGGCTTGAGTCTAACTTAAAGACTTGTTTTAAAAGAAAAGTGCTTTTCGGGAGACAACCCGACCTATCCTTTTAGTTTAGTTCATTTCTTTTCTGTATGTAGTTGGTTTTGTATGTTTTTACTTGGTTTGGTAGGTTCTCACTACTAGGAATGAAATTTGAGGTCTCCTAAACTCATTTTATATGGTATATTATTTGCTGATATACAACAGGTTACGTCGTAGCTCTCATAGTTACGACGTAATCAGTGTTGTTACGGTGTAATTAATTCTAAGGTTACATCGTAACCTGTTCTAATAAATTTTCAAAAATTGGCAACCACATAATTACGGCATAATCCATTCCTAAAAATCATTAAATTGTTTGAAATTTTACAAAACCGTGTATATTGGTAAATGAACTTTGTGGGTATGTTTTCTGGAAACCCTCACAAGACTTCACTTGTCCACTTGGGCCACCAAGTGGTTTAAAAGGCTTGTTGCATATGCTAAATGCAACCGTGATTCCTAAGAAAGTGAGTTAGGTTTATTTTGTACAGTTTTGTATATTTTGTGCTATGGTGCTTTTTATCCTGGTTTATGCTTTTGGTATCAGTATTTCTTGTAGCTATACAGGTGATGCATAGGATGAGGTGCTAGGATGCTGATTAAGTTACAAGGAATCATCTTAAACAGTTCTAGTCGGATGCTTCACATGATGATGAAGTTGCCTGTGATTGTGGATGTTGCTCGAAGAAGCAGACTTGGAGCACGGCTTAGAGCATGCTGTCTCTTCATCATACCGATCAAATCCAGGGGAGTAATCCATTCCATTTCTAACCATTCCTATTTTAATTTTATTTACTTATGTTTGACTCAAGTGGGGGAAGGGATTAGAAATAAACACCCTTTTGATTATACTTGACTTTATTTTTCTAGTTTTTTTAGAAAAGTGTTTCATTACTAAAATTTTGACATATTTTTGATTATTTAACTAGTTAAAATTTACTGAACACACCCTACCTTATAATTACATTGTGTGAGGATAAGCCTCTCCGTTTTCCCCTTAAACATAAAATCAATAAAAATAAGTATGTCGGTGGCTGTATTAGACTTTAGAACTTGGCCTGGTGTATTTTTTCGAGACCACCAAAATGAGCATTGCACCTAGTGTAATCGGTGTACCTGTGATAAAAGGAAAATATTAGGATTAACCCCAAGTAGCCTATATATGTTTTGTGTATATTGACTTCTCACACTAATTAGTCAATCCCCATGTTAAACCCTTTGTTGCACTCATCTTTAGTGCAAGATACCCCTAGTTCAACCTGCTGAGCCCTTACTTTCATTTTGTTAAACCTAAATATATGTTGTTTCGTTACACCTTTTACCTAGCCTACCTTGTAGATTCTTTAGTCCATGATCAGGAAGTTACTGGTTTATTTTGGTTTCACTGGTGAGAGTCGCGGGTTAGGATAGAGGGTATTTGAAGAAAGTTGGGTTTTGATGATAGTTGATCTCACGTGGGGGGATACTCATGTATATATGTGTCTGTATTGTAATTTTTGTTTCATTGTATCCTTGTCTTGCTTAAAAAAGAGAATAAAAAGCATGCCAGCAAGTGTTTATTAACTAATAAAAAAATTATAATAAATTAGCTTATATGTCATATTGTGGTAGTATTTCCGCCTTGTCAATTTGGCATGATTCCGTCTTTATAAACGGGTAGTTCTTATAAACTCATGACATTTCTATCTCTCATTTCTATTATATGTTTATATGTACAATGAAGGCATTGTACATCTCAAGCGGGGGGAAGGGTGTAACAATTCACATTTTTCACATATGTTACGTCAATAAATACTCAACTATTTATTTTAAACTACTACGCGTTTACTTTAAATGTTAATCGTTTAGCTAAATCGCGTAAACTAAAAATCAACATTCAACGTAAACGGACATCAAACAATTAAAAGTTTACGTAAAGCAAGTGTTATATAATTATTTGGAGGATAATTATTAACTTTTTATATTTTATTTTTATTGGCTACGTAAAAGGTATACGTCTCGCAATAAAATACATTTAGGCATACCTGGAGCCACCAAAACATTTCTACGCTTCAACAAATACCCATAATTATACCCAATACTCAAAATTTACAAAATATCATCACATATATACATATATAACCGGATATGGATGAAAAGATCAAGTCAAATATCTCAAACTTGCAACTTGATAATGTACATACACCAACTTTTTATGTTTTACCAACTATGACTAGTAATTTGGTCTTTTCATTCCTAGAAATCCTCATCATGTCTTGGACTTCTATGAGCATTATTGACTAGCCATGTGTGATATATAAGGCCTTAGCTAGTGTAAGTAAACACACATTTTATTTCATAAAGTGAAAACAACATAAAACCTCTCTTTGTCTCTCTTATAACCCACGGCCAAAAACAAAGCACACAAACCATCCATACAAATTTTAATTACAACATTTACAATCACTCCTACAACATATCTATGATATCCAAGGTGATTAGGATGTTTGGTTTGGGGTTTACAAGTGTTAAGCAAAGGAAAAGTAAGATTAGGGTTTCATTTGGTTTTAGGGTTTTCAAGTGTTGAAAGCTATCACATAGGAAAAGTGTTTATTTTTAAATTCACACGAGTTACTCAGATAGGGTTTTATATTTGTGAAGTCACTCAGTTGCACAGACATAATCTAGGTCGCTACCATATGCTTGTACTAGATACATAAACATGCTCGTTGCTGCGTGAGCACCTAGACATAAATCTCAAAGAGGCAAAACGTGATAACGATGAGGGTGAGTAGTAGATACTTGATTCCATGTGCCAGAACTTTGCCTTATACTTTTGAACTTTATTTCTTTCCTCTTTCTTTTCTCTTTTTTTATATCACATACTGCGATGATAGCTAAGGTGCACAAAAACTTTCTTTTTCAATTATGAGCACATTTTTTTCTTCCTCTTGGGATACATTGGGATCTCAAGACACTACAAAAGCGAGTGCTGCAGATACAGAGTTTAGAGATTTATTTCACCTCTTATCATACGACTTTGTCTTAAATTTAACCTCATTGTGGTGTCAAGTAAAATGATGATGATAGACAGAGTTGTCTGGAGCGTTTACTAATCCATGTACTCGCCCTACGCATATAACTTGATAAATTTGTTTTACCTATATGTCAATGTGCAAGAAAAGGTCGACGCAAAAGACCTATACGTAACTATCCGTAATGACAGAATAGACACATATGACTGCATTCAACCCTAACTCGAAAGTAAGCAAAAAGTTATCTTAGGTATCAACTGATGGATACTCCGCAATTCTTAGATCAAGAGGCGAACCTTACAATTTAAGTGGGTTGATTTTGTGCTAGTTAAAATTTCAATCCGGTTGGATTTGCCTTACTAAGCGTATGCATTTTTTAAGTTTTTAGAAAAGCAATATATAAAAAATTTTAAATTTTCCAGAAAATATTAGTTGAAAATTTGAAAATTTCTGCAGGGCAAACATGGAGGCTGCATGATTAATTTTTTATATTTGCTACCCCTCCACACTTAAGTTGAACATTGCCCTCAATGTGAGAACTGATAAATATAGAAAATACGGAAAATTAAGGGAAAATGGTACTTCTCGGGGCATAGAAAGATATAGCTACGTTGGAGCTATCCTTGAGTGATTCCATTACGTTATTTTTTTTTGTGGGAGCTGAGGAGTCATCCACACTTAAGTAGAGCATTCTATGCGTAAATTAAACTTGCGGGGTCTCATAAGTGCTATGTGGAATTAGACAGGATATGGCGCGAACGAAGCGCCAGCATGTGTATTCTTACCATATATAATACTATAACTCACAATTATATAAGTATTCTCCTAGTGTAAAATGCCATCCAAACCAACAAAACTACCAAAGTCCAAGCACCACTTGTTTTATTTATCTGCAAAATATACACACAACATACAATATGAAAAACATTAAATACAAAAAAGGAAACATTCTGTAGGCACCACGATTGCATTTAGCCTAGTCGATGCAACAATCTTTAAAACCCCCGGTGTCCCGATTTCCCAACCTGTGGACTGAGTGATTAGTCTCGTGAGAGTTTCCAGCGAACACACCCACAAAGTTTGATAAATTTCTTTTTGGATGCAAAAATCGAGTAAGAAATACATGGGCCTATGCACATCAAACTTATCAAACTACAAAAAATTTTAGTTTATATATATTTTTTTGTTTTTTTAATTATTATTTACTATTACTACTATTATTATTATTTTTGTTATACTCAACTTGATTTAAGATTCCTTAATGATTTGGTTCAAGTGGGGATGATCCACTCTTAAAGCTTGAGGGAACGAGATTTTAGGTATGTACTCACGGAATGGATATTCATTTGTTTCAACCACATAATATCCCTTTTTGACGTTTTAATAGGGCGATCATTTTTGATTTTATTGTTAACGATAATAGGAGGTGGTGGATCTTTTTGAATTTTCAGAGAATCATCAAACTTTCCACTCCCGATGAATACGGCATTCACTTGCTCGGTGTGAGCTTGAGGAGGTAGTGGGTCAGTCTTATCGGTTTGTTTAGAAAAGACGTTTTGAGACTTCGACCACTCATCTATTTTTCTTTCCATATTTTTTATTTTAGGTAGGAAATTCTTTTCATTTTGCTTCATCTTTAAAATCATATCGTTAACATTGTTTTTGAAAAACATATTTGTAACTCTTTGACCATCCAAGAATTTTGTAATTGATTTTTTAAGATCTGTTTTAGTTTGAGGCTCTTAGTTGACGGTTTTTACTTTTTCTTAGGTAAAACACCAGTGGTTTTACCATCGTCTCTAGTAAAAAGTTTCCAATGAATAGTTCTAATGCTACGAATACGTCTTTTGAAATCTTCGAGGTCATTTCTCACATCATTGTTTAACTCTGTGAGTGATTTCTCAGAATCATTAGGATTATGATGGGTTTGATGAGAAAACAAATTATGAGAATCTTGGTTTTGATAATCTTCAGAAATCATGGACTAAGGACCCTAGGTGTGTAAGGCATGTGATATTAAGGGTTGCAATGGACTTGTAACAAGTGTAATAAACTAAAAGTTATAAAAAACAAGTTTTAAACACATTTTAAGAAAAATCCCAAAACCTTCTGTTAGAATTCGAATTATAACCTATTAATTTTATATTTTTATAAAATACTACATCTCATGAGGATTCCAAAAAGGTAAGAAACTCTAAAAACCGATTTATAACGAAGGAGATACGTAATTTACAAGTTACGCGATAATAAACGCGTTTGTAAAATAAATTTTATAAAAACTCTTTAAGATTCACTTATGATATATACAAATGATTATTTTTCTTAGATAATACACATTTTTAGGATTCCAAAATATTAAGAATCGTAATTTTTGGATCAATAACAGAGGAGTTATGAATTACGCAAGTTTACGATAATAAATACTTTTATAAAATTTATTTTATAAAAGTTAATGTTCACATCGGATATATATATTTTTAAAACATCATTATTTTGATAAAACTTTTAATTACGAAGACATGCTCGAAAGAATCACAAATAACGGAGTTAAAACGAATAAGATACGACATTTACGAGTTTACGACAACTAAATTTATAAAAGTCTATGAACAGTAAAACCACTTTTCATCGGAGGACTCAAAATATTAAATTGTAATATTTTGATATACGAAAGCGTGAACGTAAAGAACGTACAAAACAGTCTTAAATCGAGGAAGATACACACTATTTTATACATATACACTATTTCTTGACATGAATAGTGTTGGTTCGTGTTTAATAAAAAAATTTGCGAAACATTTTAGAATCACTTAAATAATATTCATACGATTATACGAGTACAAATACCTGGTTATTATTTATCAAATGCGATTTAAAAATTATTTCTCAAACTCAATTAGATGGTGATGTAGCTATATAGAATTATATATGATATTAGTTAATCAAAGTTCTTATTACTTATACGACCTATATTGAATTAGGTTGCATTTGGTCATTATCATGACGCATTTTCTGTTAGTGATTTGCATTATCGATTCACCCAATCAAGGTAAGTTTATAGCCCCACGCTTTACTAATTTTACATATACATTATAACTTTTGGGATGAGAACATGCTTATTTACAAATTCAATTACATGATTGATTTAAACTTGTTACATACTCGTTTACAACTCGTTTACAAAGTGGTTTACATACTCATATACATAGTTCGCTATGGAACACATTAATTGACTTAATTTTTTGTCACAAATACATACTTTACTTTTACCCAAATGATTATGGATTAGCTTAAGCAGATTGAACTATGAATTACCTGGAGGGTGAGTACGAATGTTATGAAATAGATCTATTCGGGTGTGACAGCCCCATTCAGGTGATTAGCTATCACCGGGCAAATGAACGTTATAGCATGTCAGAGCACAACATTTACACGAACTCGAACAATTATGGTGCCTTGAATAAAGTGGCATATATATGAGTCTACGCAGCAGTTTCATGAACTTAGAGTAATCGTAATCATTGTTTTATACACACATGAATATTTACGTTTCCTTGAATAAAGTGGCAATACATACTTTGAACAATGGGGGTCCAATTATACATACGTTTTGGTGACTATTTGGGGATTTAAATGGTCATGCATACTTTACAACTCTTTGATTTCCAACATTCATGCATACATTTTTGAGGAACATACAAGGATTGGAACGGTCATACATACTTTACAAAACTGTGGTTCGACATTTGATGTTTGTTTTCCAAGCTTTAAATTTATAATAACTAGAAATGCTGATTTTTACTAAAAACACAACACTCGGGAAGTATACCCGTTCGTGTATAGTATAGCTTTAGGTAACTCCAGGTCGTTTCACAGGAATTGAAGTTTTCACAGTTTGTAATTAAGGTGCTAAGGCTAATAAGATTGTCACAGATCAAATTAACCAAATCTTGCATATATCAGATATTATAACGAAAGGAATTAAAAGATGATTCAATCAAATGATTAAGATATATTTGTTTAGGCAATGATCACTTAGATAATGATGTGTTTGGAATAGTGTTTAAAATAGAGTTATCATAAGTTATAAATCCTTTCGGCCTTTAAATATAACTAGTGATTATATCTATTAATAACAACAAATCCTTTCGGCCTTTATAAGTTATTATAACCAATATATTAGACGGATTGATAAAACATAAGTTTATAAGTATCCTCTTGGCCTTTACACTTAGAAAATCTTGTTTAACCATTTCAATAAACACATATCCAAACGCTCCATATCAAAGATCACAATAATGCCCAAACAAACATAAGATTACTACTCCATAATCAAACAAGTAACAAAACACATAACATTCATCATGAATTCAATAAAGATCATATTCAAAGGATAAACAAGATTATACCAAATTCCAAGCATAAAATATGGTGATTTCACATGGATTTCCCAAGATCACTTTATTATATTCAAAGTAAAACCCGAACACTATGAACAATTCTGTCATTAGCGCTTATAGATTTGAATTACACTTCAATGCTACTTCCTTGGATGGATTATAATCTAGAAATTTATAATGAAGAGTGGTGGTAGTAGATGGTGGTGATGGTGGTTTGAAGGCGGTGTTTGGTTCCTTAGTTTGTTAAGTCAAGTTCACTAAAAACACCCACTTGGAGTGTTCTAAATGAACTAGAGAAAGTGGTGTGAGGATTGTAAGTGTGTGTAAAATGAGGGAGCCAAGGCCTCCTTTTATAGGCTAAAATCGGGCAGAAGTGCGACGCACTTAGGAATAAGTGTGGCGCACAAGGTGAGTTAATGCTGGTATCATTTAATTCTTCAAAGGGAAGTGCGACGCACTTAATAAAATGTGCAGCGCACTTGAGGAGTTAATGCACTTCTTTGACCAAGAATTTAATTCTTTGACTTTTAAAGGAAGTGTGGCGCACTTGGGCAAAGTGCGGTGGTCTTTGGCTTCAAAGGAAAGTGTGGCGCACAATGTTATAAGTGCGGCGCACATCTTGAACTTTAGATAGAAATCTTTT
>BQNB010210052.1:0-10297 GCA_026074375.1 Tanacetum coccineum
GTAAATCCCTAGGATACCAAAGGCCTAATTTAGGCTGTCCTTTTAAGTATCTAAAGATCCTCTTCACTGCATGAAGGTGTGAAATCTTTGGTGTAACTTAGAACCTTGCACAAGCACAAACAACAAACATTATGTCTGGCCTAGAAGCTGTTAAGTTCATTAATGATCTAATCATTGATCTATATAAGTGAACATTCATATCCTCAGCTTCTTCATCCTTGTTTAATGCCTTGTTAGTCTATATTGGAGTGTTTGTTGCCTTTACAGTGGTAAAATCAAACTTCTTCAATATATCAGCCACATACTTGTCTTGGCTAATGAAGATTCCATCCTCCTTATGTTATACTCTTATTCCTAAGAATAAAGTAAGTTCCCCCATATAACTCATCTGGAATCTTTTGTGCATCATCTGCTCAAATTCAATACATAAAGACTTCTTTGTAGACCCAAAGATGATATCATCAACATACACCTGTGCTAACAGGATATCACCTCTATCCTTCTTGATGAACAAAGTTTTATCTATAGTGCCTCTTTTGTATCCATTTTCTAATAAGTAGATAGACAAGGTCTCATACCAGGCTCTAGGAGCTTGATGTAGACCATATAAAGCTTTTCAACCTTATAAACCTTATCAGGGAACTGTGGATCTTCAAAACCAAGAGGTTGGCATACATACACCTCCTCTTCTATAGTACCATATAAAAAGGCACTCTTTAAATTCATCTGGTACATAATAAGTCCCATAAATGATGCATAGGCAAAAAATAACCTGATTGCTTCAATCCTAGCAAAAGGAGCAAAAACCTCATCATAATCAATTCCTTTGTGAATTCTTGTTATTGGAATATAACTGACATTTATGGTTGTTACCAAGTTGTTGAGGTCAGCTTCTGCACCCACTTCTGCTCTATCATCATATGCATCATCAAATATGCTAGTTGCTTCCAAAGATTGAATACTTGGATCATTAGGAATAGGACTAGCAGTATTAATATTTGAGCTACCAGTATTAATATTTTCACTAGCAGTATTAATACTTGGCCCAGTAGTATAAACATCTGGATAACTACTATCAATCCTTTTTCGTGACCATCAACTATTATCAAAACTTGATCTAAGCACACTAACAGAAGGAGTAATAAGTAGAAACCTGTTAGTGGTTATATTAGCATAACCTTCTTTTCTTACCTGTTAACAATGCTAATTAACGAATTCAAGCTCTGAAATCTTGCACAGCTTGTCATCTTACTTTATTTGAAATCTCCTTCTTTTCTCTCCTTTTCTTGACATTTCTTTCACGTAAATCATCAAACTCCTTTCTTGTACCATCATCAGCATCTTATTATCTATGCTCTAAGACTGAAGAGAGTAGAGAATTAGAAAGCATGAGTGGTAGCAGTATGTATTCATGATCAGATACTTTCTCCTGTCCAGTTTGCCCTGCATTAACATTTGTCTCTATACATGCATTATCATTAGTTTGATTTCCTACAGTTGCTGGCTTATAATTCATAGATTTTGTCAGTGAATCAATATCAAAGAGCCATTCTGGACCACTCCCTACAACATTGGGTTTGTTTTCAAGAAAGTTTATGTACAGATTCTCCTCTACCTTCCTAGTTCTAGTGTTAAAAACCCTAAAGGCCTTGCTATTTATAGAGTATCCAACAAAGAATCCCTCATCAGCCTTCCTATTAAATTTGCCTAGGGGATCTAAGGTATTAAGAATAGTCACAGGACACCCAAAAGGTCTCATAAAGCTTATACTAGGTGGTCTAACCATAAATATTTCGTTAAGGGTGTCAATGTTTGTGAGGCTTGGTCACTAGAACCCTATTCTGAACATAACAAGTAGTATTAACTGCTTTAGCCTAAAATGTAGTAGGTAATAATGAATCTACTAGCATAGTCCTAGCTGCCTCTATTAGTGTCCTATTCTTTCTTTCAGCAACTCCATTTTGTTGTAGAGTTCTGGCAACACTAAACTCCCTCTTAATCCTTATCTATAATAAATAATAACAAAAATTTCAAACATGAGGTTGCAATATCCCACATAACTGATTCATATCATTATATTTAAACTGACAGTTCCATTGTCACATTTTATGATTTAACCTGATTTATTTGATTTTCTAGGCCAAGTTATAAATTTTTAAGGATCCCACTAGGCGTCATCCTTAGGGCCAAAAAGATAACCCAACTAAACCTAATATACTCTTCAGTGACTACAGGCAATATGATCTGTATTGATACTCCTTACAAATGTTGGCCCAAATAAGTCCATATGTAACATTTGTAAAGGGTTGGCTGATAGAGCTTTACAAGCTTGGTCTTACAAGAACTTTGTGTGCGTTCCCCTTCTGACAAGCAACTCAAGGTATGGTCATTGTCAAAGAGCTTTGAAAGGGCAGAACCTCTAACAAACACGGTTTCCCCTTAAAAAGAAGTTTGTTCATAGTTTTAAAGTTTATCACGACCAACCACATATGTACCATAAATTAGCGACTTATCTATGGTAGCCTTTGCAAAATAACAAGTCTAAACCTGCCTAAGGAGGAACAACATTCTTTAGATCAAAACTATACATGTTGTCATGTCTGGGAACTTTAAGCAAAACTTGACTTTCATCAAGTAGCTTAAAGTCAGGAGATAGAACAAGACATTCAGTCTTAGTGAAAAGAGCACTGATTTCTTGTCACACATTTGTGAGACAGAGAAAAGGTTAAACTTAAGTTCCTTTACAAAGTATACATCTTCAAAGTCAAATTTACCGATCCTAATTTTACCTTTTCTAGTAATTTTACCTCCTTTAGGACTTCCTCCAAATGCAACAAACGTAACAAATCTACCATCAATTTCTTGATAATCTGTAAGGAAAGACTTGTTTCCAGTCATATTCCTAGAGTATTCACTGTCAAAAATCCCTTGATCCTATAAAGTATATTGTGGATTACCCTGCACTCAAAATAAGAGGATTAGTTTCTCTTGGGGACCCAAGCCATTACTGACTTGAGTCTACCTTGTAGATCAACATAGTCAAATCTTTTAGGCATGTATAATCCACTGTCTTTAGAGATATGGTCAATTACTTTTCATGTTGGTCTCCAAATCTAGCATGCTGAGGACTTAACAACATTTTCCCTTTTTCCCTCAGCAGTACTAACTACTACTTCTGGCCCAGCAGTAGTTACATTATTAACCTTAGCAGTGTAAACTTTTTATTAAGATTATAGGTTTTAGCTGTTGATTTTTGGTTAAAAGCCCTTCTTACTGGTGAATGTGCTTTAAAATAAGAATATGTTTTGGGTAATGCATCATTCACTTTTAATTTAGGGGTAGCTGTATTAACAGGCCTGGCAGTACTAATTGATGTTGCTGCTCTTGGAGAGCTTTGCTTAAAAGTATTAACTAGTACTTGTCTTGACTTTGTTACAACTACTGTTGGAACAAAATTCCTTTTAGGATGTGGGTGAGTAAATTTATTTTGGTGGTTCAACCTTTGAGCATTATTCCATACTGGTCTAATTTCCCTTTGACCAGTAACCCTTCCCTTATTATTCAATATAGGGTTTTCTACCATTTTATTGTCATGAAAATCACAGTCTTAGATTAAATGGTTGAAACTCCCATATACAAAACAAGCTTTCTTTATAAACTCAAAACCATTTCCTACTTTCCGAGTCATCATTCCATTCCAATTTCTTTTATCAACCCTAGGACTCTGACTTTTCCTATGGTTTTCAGCTTGCCTATATGTGTGTTGTTCAATAACAAATTTCCCTAGTATTTTCATCTGATTTAACAAAATTAATTTTAGTAAAATTTGGTTTTGTCTGATCAGGTTTAGGTCTAAACACACTATCATCATCACTATCAGACTCCCACTCTTCAAAGATAGGAGCACTAGGCCTAACATCTTTAGGTTGTTCCAAACTATCCTTACTAGACTTAGATGCAGTTGATTCAATTCTAGGCACACTAGAGATAGTTTTACTCACATTAGTCTTATAGACTGAATCATCTAATCCAGCAAAGGATAAGTCAGGTCTTGAGGGCATGTAGTTCCTAGTGTAAGGAGGGGGAACTTTATGATATCCCTCAACCTTCTTAAACCTATCATTTACTTGATTATTTTCCTCTTTAATCTCATTTACACTACTATCAGATGCACTTTCAAACACTTTACTTTTATTTTTATGACAATCATGCAATTCATTTTTATTCATTTGACTGTGAAAACCAACACCAGACTTGTTATTAACACTTAATTGACTGTTTATCAGTGTAGTTAGCTTCATAGATGATGTTTCAAACTTTTCTAATTTTAGTTTTAAATCATTTTTTTCTCTTAAAGCCTCTGATAACTGATTTTTAAGCTCTGTTATAGAATTATCTCTTACCTTAACATCATATTTCAAAAATGCAATGTCTTCCTCATAAACAGCTTTATTTTTTTTATGAACAATAATTCTAGCTTCTAATAATTCTAAGCCTAATTGATAACCTACAATTTCTAGATTATATTTTTAATAGCATCAGGCTGTTGATCATAATGTTTTTGAAGAGTTTCATATGTTTTTAAACAATCTTTAGAGCAACTATGTACCTCAGAATCTGAACTTGATGAACTTGATGAACCTTGGGATGTATAGGCCATTAGATCAAAGTTTGTGACGTCTTCTTGAGCCTGAAAGATCCAATCATAACCACCTATATCATCTTGAACAACCAAGGCATTTGTAGGAGTCTCCACTGGTACAATCCTTCTTAGAGCATCTCCATTTCTATTCCCCTGATTCCTTGGTGCCCTGCATTCTCTAGCAAAGTAACCTCTCCTGTGGCAGTTGTAACATTCAACCATTGTCTTATCAAAGCCAATAGTTTCTTTTCCATTGAAATTCAGATTCTTTCCTATCTTTTTTAAGAAGCTCTTCACCCTCATGGTAAGCATAGCCACCTGCCATTTGAGATCCATCTCTTCAAGATGATCAGTATCAATTTGCTCTAGATCTTCATTGTCCAACTGTGGACTATTAAATTGACTGACAAAGAAGGAAAACATGACATCATTAGCATAGGTTGAGGAAGAAGCTTGTCCCTTTGACCTAGCAGCAGGAACATCATGAGCAATATTAACTGCTTCATTAGTACTGCTAGTATCATCTGAGGATACAAAAGCCACCTTCTGAGAGTTTGAGCTTGAGTTTGATTGGCTTTTAATCTCAGCTTCATACACCTTCATGTTGTTGTACAAATTATACATGCTCAACTTATCTAGATCAGCTTTGTTACGCATGATCAAAGCAATATTATTCTAAGCTGATGGTAGACTTCTTAGCAACTTAAGATTTGCATCTTCCTGGGAGATAACCTCACCATGAATTTCTAATTGGCTGATGAGTTTCTGAAACCTATCATAGGTTTTATCCAGTCCTTCAGATCTTGATGCACTAAAATTCTCATATTGCTGCTTCAGAAAGGTTTTCTACATTTTTTTTTATTCTTTGTTGCCTCCAAACCTGGCCTTGATTGCTTCCCATAAGGTCTTTACATCCTTGATTCCATGAAACTTCAATAGGTGCTCATCAAGAATGGCCAACAACAGAGTGCTTTTTGCTTCCAATTCATTCTTTCTTGCTAGCTTTTGTTCAACAGTTTTGGGAGGAATAGGACCTTCAGTACTAGCTGATGTAATAGCATGTGCATCACCATTCGTAATAACCTCCCAAAGAGCATAATCAGTGTGAGTAAGATATTGCTCCATTCTCATGCTCCATAGATCATAGTCTCCTGTTTTGAGTATTGGAAGTTTTAGTGCAGATATTATTTGGGTAGTTTCTGATTGTGATTCCATATTCTCTTTGATTATGAGATCTTGTGTAGATATAGTGTTCTTATTCAAAGTTTCTCAACAAGCTCTGATACCACTTGTTGATCCTTTCTTGACAGATCTTACTTATCTTGTTAAAGCTTAGTTATATTGGATAGATCCAAGACAACTATAGTATAAACTAAGATTGAGAATATCATAAACTATGCAAAATCTAGTTTGTAATACTAAGAAAAATAATGAAACAGTAAAAACAAGATCTTTACTAAACTTTCAATATATTGAATACTATTTTAAGTTACAAAATAACTATGACTACTAACTATGATTGCTATGCAAACTATAAATACTAATATGAAAACTAATATCTAAATCTATGTCTTAGGGTTCCTTTTATACACTAAGGAAACCCTAATGGGCTTACAAAGCGCATCAAGTGATCATGCATATCTATTCCTAATATAACTCATGCATATTACTTTATCAGTACTAACTATATAACAAACAATACTAATAAATTGGCAGTACTAACAATTTATACTGGCAGTAATGATCAAGATTGACTCACACCTTTAAAATATAATATATAAATATAAAATACTTATATAAATATATAAATATAAGAGGGTATGAATCAAAAAATCACAATTATAGTAATCCGGGAGTATGATTCCCGGGTCATTTCCCTAACGAGGAATGCAATTGAAAGCCGAGAGTTGTTTTGAGAATTGAATGCATGAATGGAACAAGATTATGATTGGTTTTCTAATACTACGAGAAAACTAAGGCAAAAACTTAAAAACACTTAAGGGAAGACATATTTTAACTAAAAACGCAAAACGAGACTCCTAAACAGGACCTAAAAACCCTAAATTATCAAAATTAAGTCCTAAAATGATCTTTTTTGGTTTTTATAAGTCTTAATTAACTAAAAAGCTAGGCAAAGAAAACTAGACTAAAAACAAAGGTGATAAGGGATTAAAAACCCTAAAAACGTTAACGGGATTCAATCCCGTTCTTTAAAAATCCAAATTTTGCAATTTTAACCCTATGAAAGCAAATCTAAATTTCCTAGGTTCTAAATGTTAAAAGAAAATTTTCTAAAAAAGAATTATATTTGTTTGACTTTTTTATAATTTTTTATGAATTAAAAATTATTTTAATGAAATTAAATGTTTAAAAATACTAAACAATTTATAAAAAAACTGGAAAAATCATGAAAAGTAGCTTGAAAAGAGAGGAATCAAAGAAAAATAAGCTTGTGAAAACAGCTTATTCGATAAAGAATAAATTGTGCAAAGTAAAACTGAAAAAGTCCCAAGGCCGAGTGGTAGTGGAGTGTGTGTAAAACGTTTGGGTGTGGGGTTGAGGTCCCGGGTTCGAGCCTTGCTCACTCGGGGCTTCCCCTACTCCCAAATGTTTTAGCAAATTCCATTTTTTACAATTTTTTAGAACACATAAAAATAAGCAACTTTTGTGAAAACAAACTTTTTGAAACTTAAAAATAAGCACACAAATAAGCACTAAAGGGAGCCAATTTGCTTAAAAACTTAAAACTAAAAAGAGCTAAACTATTTGCAATTTTTAGCATAATTATGCAACTATCAAGACAAATAAGCAACAGCAGATAATAAGCTATATCTAATAAGCATCAGAGAACAAAAATAAGCAAAGAAAATGAGCTACAATAAGCTAAGAATGACAGAATAATATTTAAGGCTTAAACACTTAGAATTTTTAAGCTACGATGCAATTAAGCTTAAATAAGCCTTACTCTAAAGGAAATAGGCTAAATTAAGCTAAAATTATCCTAATGAGTAACACTAAACCTAAATAAGCAAAAGAAATAAGCAAATAAGCTCAGATAAGGCAAATAAGCAAAATTTCCAAAAACAACAGGCAAACAGTAAAGGGGGTACCTTTGAGCTTAAAAATAAGCTCTTAAACAGATCCTTATGGCAAAAAGGCTTATATCTTTGAAAAGCTTATGCAATAAGCTTCAATAATCAGCAATCAAATAGAAGTTTGAAACAAAGGAAGGCCAAGAAAAAGCTTATTGAAAAGGCTGTTTGAAACAGATTCAACACTTAGAAAACTTTTTACAATCTTAACAAAATACCAATTTTGAGCTTAAAAATAAGCCAACAAACAGATCCTTATGGATCTGTGACCTACAAACAGATTAAGATATGACCTCAAAGAACTTATAGCAACAATCAAAACACAGTTTGAAATTCAGAATAAGCCACAATGAGCATTTGAAAAAGCATTTTCTTCTTTTTTCCACACTTAGTTATAAACTTGACAGTTTTTAGTAAAAACTCAAATCAACAATGCAGACTTTTTCCTAACCTTTTCTAGTGCATTTTAACACTTGAACATGCATAAAAATGACACTCAATCACAATCTCAAAAGTTTTAACCAAATAAGCTGAATAAACCAACTATGATATCACAGATTCAAACAACAAGTTTTTAAAACCTTAAAATCAAATTTTAACACCTAGCAACTTATGAAAACTGGCTTTTAATATGAATTCAAACTAAACTAAGGTGACCCAAAAGATAGAACTCATTTTGACCCATTTTACCCTTTTAAATCAGTTAAAACAAACACCCCTTTAAGATTCATTTTTGGTTTTCTATCTTGATAAAAGCTGTTTAAGCCACAATTTTCCAAAACCCAGATGTTAAATAAGGTAAACAGACAATAATAAGCAAGCTTAAACAACTAATAAGCACTGAAATAAGCTAGAACACAATAAGCACTATTTTAAGCTATTTTTGACAGTTTTAAGAAAAACTTAACCTAATGATTTCTAGACTACAAGATAAGCATAATAAGCAACAATCATCATATATAAGCATAAATAAGCAGACATAATCAAGAAATAAGCATAAATAAGCTAAGCTACAGTAATTAAGCTAAAAAATTTAAAAAGTGAAACTTACCAAACCCTTGCTCTAAACAGGGTGAAATTAGCAATCTACAAGCTCTAGCTTGTTAAAACAAGCTAGTGAGGTCTATAAGCCCTTCCATTTCTGGCTTATCATCCAAAAATAAGCTGTGGTATTTTGAGGAGAGATTCTTTTGAGATTTTTATGAAATTTCCTTAAGTCCTTTTTATATAGATAAAAACAGATTACTTATGTGTATGATTAAGAGCTTATAAGAGCTTATGAAGGCTTTTGAAACATAGTCAAGACTTGAAAACAACAGAGCTTAAAACAGATTTTTAAGAAACAAACTTAGATTTCATTAAACTTCAAAACATTACAAGTTAAACTAAACAAGCTGAAAATAAAAATGCTAGGTAAAAAGACTAAGTGCCCAAAGGCTTACAAATGAGCCTATTTATACTAATCGAAGGAAGGTTCTAGGAGGTGTGCTTTGATCCGCTCAGACTATACCTTAAAATATATATAATATAATAAAATATCAAATATATAGTAAGAATAGTCTAAAAGCAAGGAAGAGTAGCTTCAACAATCTTGGCCAATTTAAATCAGTTTTATGGCATTCTTTTAAAGCTATCACAAATACCTTAATTGTGTCCAACGTAAACATTTCTTAATGATTGCCATTGATCCCAACGTGTCAGGTGCCAAAAATAGTCATCCAATTGCAACATATAACAGCTTCTAGAAGAGAAGTTTAAGTAGGTTAAACCTGGGGTAAGATAAATTTGGAGATGGAGGGTGAATAGTACAACGGAGGTGGAGCAAGAAAGGGGTTTACTGTTTGTTGGTGGATGGCCCAAGTTGGGTAATTGGCAAAGATGGTCCCCTTAAGTGTATAAGTGTTTTTGCCAAGCTTAGCCCTTTGGTTTTTGTATTGTAGACAAACCGTTAGTCCTTAAAGGACTAACGGAGGTGTTATAAAAGGGAAATGGAATAACAGGGTGTTAACCAGGGTGTGTTGGGCTATATTGTTTGGTTCCGGGTATTACTTAAAAGGACTTGGAACTTTTAGAAAGGCTTAATGCTTTATATAAGATATAAGTTGGGCTTACTGGGCCTACTATATGGGTACTGTGGGCCCACTTTTGGCAGTTTAGTATTTTCGTGTTTGGATTTTGATGCTTTTCCAATTCCACTTCTCTGGGGTTGACTTTGACTAACTTTGTTGACTTTGACTTGTTATGACTTGGCTTTGATTTTTTACCCTTCTCTTTAGCGCTTTTTCCGTTTTATCCCCCCTCCGGGTGCTCGTTTTTTGTCGATTTGGCTTCTATTTTTGTCTTATACTTGGATATCCGTTACCTTCACAATACAAATACAAAACATATAAATACAATGTAATTTTTGGTACGTTTTTAGTCATTTTACTATGGTTTTAGTGGTAAAAAGTATGTGTAATTAAACACATACCAAAATCTCCCATACTAAGATATTGCGTGTCCTCACGTAATGCTATGAGTAAGCACTTAGAAAACTAAGAATCTCAATCCCCCTCGACTAATT
>BQNB010210053.1:0-10297 GCA_026074375.1 Tanacetum coccineum
ACTTCCCGGTTAATATACGTATTATATTATATATATTTGTGAAGATTTTTCTTTTTACCTTTGTCCTCAAGGGTAATTTGCTAATTTTCCATCATATTATATATTTTGTTATTACGTATATAAGATTGCTACAATCAATTACCTCGTGGCAATCTAAGAAACAACTAGTAGTGTCAAGGTCATGTACTAGTATTGTTGACATTCTAACTAAAGGTCAACTTGTGGGGTCGATAAAGGAACTACTACCGCTAGTTCATCGATAAATTAAGATATTCATTTCACAAAATATGTAAATCAATCACAAGATACATCACAATAACTGTTACCTTTGTTTTGTTTTGTTTCCTTTCTTTTTATGTCAAACAAATTTTTCTCAACCACTTCTTTTCCTTTATAGTTCAGATCTGCAAAGATTAATCAAAATATCAAAAGTGTTATACAAACTCCAAATAGTGGATTTACATCATGATTCATGATTGAATAGTTTTACCTTTATTCCCCAACCTCTCCTTTTTTAGTCCGGCATACACATTTTCTAGATTATTTATTTATTTATCCTCTTTTCAAGGTTTTTAATCGTGACATTCATATCCACATTGTCGTCATTTATCAAGATAAACAAAATGAAATAAATAAGAGAATGCAAGGACACCCTCTCAAAACAATAATGCGTAAAAAGACATTCAAACATGGGTTGTAACTATTAAACCATAAGCATACCAAGAATCGGCCCAACAAGAGGGTTGCTTCCACTACCACCAGTTACATCCATTTGAAAATAATAATGGTCATGCAGTATAATCTAGCAATTAGATTCTAGTTTATTGTGTAGAATTAGGGTTTATGTTTGTGTGTGTTAGATGAAGAGGCGGTTTGTTTTTTGTGTCAGTGTTTTTTTGTAAAGAACAATTAAACTTGTGCCTAATTAAAAGTTGTTGCCTTCAATTTTTTGGCTTAGTTTATTGCTTCATTGGTCCCTGAACTTCTAGGTTTAATTTCAAATTTGGTCCCTGAACTTCTAGTTCCCTATGGTAAACTCTCCCGCCTATTATACACATTAAATGCGATACTTGATTACATTTTGTATCGATTCATGTGAGAAACTGTCACATGCATTGCATCTAATGATTATACATTTGCCTTTGGACTGTCAATTGCTTTAAGTTTCCCTTGTTATATTTAACGGGTCATACCCCCTATCATTTGAATACCCAAAAACATCTTAAACCCAAAAACCCCTTCAACCCAAAAACACCTTCAACCCAAAAACACATTTAACACAAATTAAAAAATGGCTAACTTCCCTCGTCTAGAAGAACTCATCGTCGCTGCTAATTCTAGGGTGTTGTTTGATGGGATGATGTATTTTAAAAGGGAAAACGCAAATGATCTTACATTTGCATCCAGTCTTCGCAATTTGAGTTGCTTGACCGTACAAATGAAAACGTGAATGTTAGAGGCCATGAGTGATGTCGTACAAGGTTTTGGAGTTTGTACACATGGTTCAAAACCATGATTTCATTAAGTCGTTGGAGCTTAGGAAGATTATCGTTGAAACTCATCGGCAGGTGTCACGAAAGATTGATTTGATTGAGGCTATCAAGACTCTGTGATTGTCTTGTTTATGTGTTGGTTATGTTCTCTTGTACCAATCTATTGTTCTTGTTTTAGTAGATTTTGGGGTATGTTCAAAATCTATGTTTTTGTAAAAAAAACCATCTTCTTAATATATTGTGGTTTATGCTCATTATTAACTTTGCTTGTTTGTTTACAGTTGTGTTGTTATTGATGATTGTTTTTGCATAAACTTGGACAATTATTCTTACAGTAATAGTTGATCGGGTTTGTGTTTTACTCAGTGTTTTGGTGAAGGCAAATAAGACTCCCCCATTTTGTAAGTCAAATGTGTTTATGTTTGGTCCAAGTATGTAAAATTTAGTGATACATTATATAGTATTGGTAAATTACACCGTTTTGTAAAAAACACGTGTTTTGTATTTATCTTGTTACACCCTTGGTCCCTCCGTGATTTTCTTTATCCCTTTTTGCTATTTAAGGGGTCATTTGCATACCCAAAAACACATTCAACCAAATAACACATTCAACAATAACATAAAAAATGGTTGCTTTCCTACGTCTAGAAGAACTCTTCATCGCTGCTAATTTTAAGGTGTTATTTGATGGAATGATGCTTTACTTTCAAATGGAAATGGCGAATGATCTTCAGTTTGTAGCGGATTTCCACAACTTATGGGTGGAGTTGATAGACCGCACAAATGATAGGAAGTTGTTTATAACTGAACTTGAAGGAGTGCCTCCATCAGTGATGTCGTACAATTGTTGTGAGTTTCTACACAAAGTTAAACAGAATGATTTTATTAAATTGTTAGAGCTGAGGAAGATGATCGTTGAAACTTATCGTGAGGTGCATTAAAAGATTGATTTTATTTCGGTTATGAAGACTATGTGATTGGGTTGTTCATGTTTTGGTTAGATTGTGTTTTCGTTGAACATGGTTGGTTTAGAGGTGGGTCGGTGTTTATGTTTCCTGGTTGTTTGCTACATTTTAGAGTATGTCCAAAATCTAAGTGTGGTTATGTAAAATCTTCAAGTTCTTAATATATTAAGAGCATCAGGTGTCATGGCTAAAAAATCCATGCCATTTGGGCATCATTCAATGCCACATCACTGCCACCTCATTTTAACACAACAACTCAAAATACCCCCTCACTCATAACACACCACTACTCATACCATTTGGGCCCCACCCATCCGCAAAACACACACTCAAACACAAATCAAAAATAATTTTTTTTTAAAAAGTACAAAATTGTTTCTCTCTCCTTTGCCGGTTAAGTGGCTAAATGGAGATGGCAAGTGATTTGGATAATGGTTGTGGTATCATGGCAAGTGAAATGGCAATGCCATGTGGGATTGGTGAAAGCCAAATATCACCACACCTGATGCTCTAAGTTTTATCTTCATCATCATGATTTTTGTTTGTTTCCTTCAAATTATGGTGTTATTGATTATTGTTTTAGTTGTTCCAATTTAATTGCTTATATACAACTTTGGAATTTATTAGACACACATTAACTCAAAAGTTTTTCAAAAAATTAGAAATAATCGTTCTAGACTTGGTGCATTCTCACGTGGACCATAAAGAGGGTATACTACACCGTTGGTCCCTGAGGTTAGTTTTGTCTCTTCTCATTTCCCACCTTCCACATGTATTCCAAAGGAAGATATCTTAAGGGACGAAGTGTGTAATAACAGTGCTAATTAATGTAGTTCGCATAGAGCCTTATGAATGTCAGTCATTGAGTCGTGGTATCTTTGATATCTAATTATTGAATTCACATTGAAACCACTAACTTAAGTTGGTTTTTGCTATTTAAGGGTAGTTATCCCACATCATTTTCATACCAAATACAACACCACACAGTTACACAGTCAACATCATAAAAAAATAATGGCCAACTTCCCACGTTTACACGAAATTGCATCATGCGGTAAACTCAACCACATTGAGTGATGCAATGTCACTATATATTGAAAGGGAGATCAATGCAGATCATTAGTTTGCAATAGGATTAAGCAATCTTTGGGACGTGTTGTATAATAGGGTTAATGAACGTAGACTGTTCATAACCGAGCTTCTTGCTTTTGGTGGTCCATTAGCGTTACATTGTGTTGACTTTCTTAAGCAGTTGTCCCATAATAATGTGCTTAAGATGTTGGAGATGAGGAAAATGATCGCGGAAGTGCACCTTCAAGTGCATAGAAAGATTGATTTTCTTACAGTTATGAGGTTCTATTGAATGGGTGGTGGATATTTTGATTATCTTTTGTTTTTGATGTAGTTGGGGATGATGATGTTGGGTAGTATCTTTTGTAGTTTTATGTTGTTGATCTAGTTTTTATGTTTTGTGTGGTTGAGTTTGGGTCATGTCCCAAATTCTATTATGCTAGTGTACAAAGTTTAAGCCGTGAATATATGTTAGTGTTTATGTATCCTGTTTGTGTTTTGATTTCACCATGTTGTTGATCCTTGTTTGGTTGTGTGGATGATTCATATCCAGTTTCACCATACCTTTAAAAGACAAATGTCACTCCAAAAGATAAAGTGTATTGTTTAAGAGTCAAACCACACATGCATACACACCCTGCCATACCTCTAGTACATAAAATACCCTGTTTAATAGTTGAAAGTCAATTTATGTGAATATGGCATAAGATTGTCAAAATTCACCTACTTGTAGGCTTTTCATAACCATCTGAATGTTACAACTTAACTATTACATCATAAAACATACTCCCTCCGTCCCATAATTATAGTCCACTGTTGACTTTTGAGGTCTTTATTTTTTAACTTTGACGTTAAATATTTTTGTTTGTGTTATACAATACTTGATGAAACTATACCAATGAAAAATATATTTAAAACCTAATCCATTCATATCGATTGCATCAAATTTTATATAACAGAAAAAAATAATAATTAAAGTCAAAGTTACAAAATAAAGGTAGATTGATGTGTGCCAACCATCTTAGTAATCAACAAATGAAACAACGAAGACAATTTAGAGTTAAGATCAAATATGAAAGGAAGCGATCATATCAAAAAGAAGCCTAATGTCTACCCAATCCTCACAGGTCATAACCTAGGTTCTACAGGGCTCAACCTGGCTCTGATGCCATAATTGTAACATCCCGCTCTGATAAAAGAGACCAAGAGTCACATTATGGTGTCATATCAGAACATATAACGCAACGCTGGAGGACTTTCATTAAATAACAAATACTAACGTCCTAAGAAACAACAAAAGACTTCCAAAAAGTATTAAATTCGCAACAAAAGTTCCTAAATGAACAGAGATCTTCCAACCGAAATAAGTCTTAAACATAAATCCAAAAAAGTGAATATATCAAAGGGTCGGTCTTAAGGTAGCTTCCTACTCTCAACAACTCACACAATATACTCAGCTTCCCCGCTTATTACCTGCCACAGACAACGAAAACAGCGGGCTGAGCTAACGTCCTAAAGTGACAGATTTAATAATTCATGAGGAAAAAGACAAAAAGAATGAATGAAACGAATACACAAGAAATGCTAAAACAAATTATCATAAGATATACGATCGAAAAATGTGGGGGGGGAATAAAATTTAGAATTTCTAAAAAAAAAAGACAAACAAAGGAAGACCACAGAGTATGATAAATGTTAACATGATACTTGAATAGACACCTAAAACAGATCTAATCAAATAGTCTCATAATAATTTTGTACCGCAGGTATGCCATTCCACTGATGTACACATGTAGATATGGGGTGTAGAGCAATCAAAACCATTCACCCTGAACTTAAACGAAACCAAAGTTCCTAGGATGCATCTATACATATTCCCTCCCCCCCTTCAAAAACAAAGTCATATAAATTATTAATAAGTACAATGACTGAGTGTACAAAACTGTTAGTAATAATAATCAAAGGTCATCATTCAAAAGGGAACATCGTGGACTAATCACACTGCCACAGATAGTGTCATGCCATTGGAGCATCAATGAGATGGTCATGGTACCTCCATGACTAGTTCAAATAGCTCGGGCAAGATTTAGGCAGAAGATAGAAGTGAAACAAGATACTAATGATCAAGTCAAGATAACGGATCTAACATCATATTCAAACAAGGATCAACAGAATCATAATTGCGAATATCAAATCAAATAGAATATCACGAATATCAATGAGTCATGAGTACGGATAACAAATTGGACGGAATATCAAACGAATCAAAGTAGCTGAAACAAATGAGAAACAAGTCATGAGGTGTCCTTACTAAAAGAACGGAATATATGTACCTTAACATACATTGCAACGGGAGAACGAACAACGAAGACAAAAAAAATCAAAACCTCTTCATCGAATCTACCATAACATCCTTGAATTACATATTATTATCCATCATTATTTTATCAAGTTTTATCACTGTCTTCACCATATATAGGTTTTAAGTGGACCTAATTAGGGGTGTCCTAAAATTTTCAGAATCTGTCCAGTTTTTAAGGTAAGTTTTCAAGCTTAAAAGACCCATAAAAACACCTTTTAAAAATATACCAAACATTACAGAGGTTCCCATATATGTCTAATATATCCCTGATTTTTGGTTGATTTTATTTCCAAGTTTACATACCCCTTTTACCCTTGTTACCAAAACTGATCCCGAAATTGATTTGACAGAACCTTCAAAAAGTTGACGCGTAAAAACACTACTTAGACAACTCAGAAAATTGTGAAAAAAATCATGGATGTAGCTAATATCATAAAGATTTATCAAATCAAATTTTAGAGGCTAACTCCTTTCGGTTTGAGTATTTAAAAATCAACATTTACTACTACTGATTTTTTTCGTGATATAATATTCACAGTTTCGACACTTAATCATATAAAATCTAAAAATCGACCTTCCCGACCTCCAATTGACAAGAGCCCGGATTTTACAGAAACTAGACTCCTTGAATTTAACTTTAGGCTCAAGAATCATGTTAAAACACGTTTTTATTATCAAGATACACCCCGTTGAACATGACCAAAATTCTGCTCAGAAATTTTAAACATAAAAACACTAACTTTCACCAATCAAAACAAACCCCAAGGTTTCTAATCTTGTAGTTTTTTATTAATTACACCATTAATGATATCTAGGGTTTCATAACATGTTATTACACAATTTTAACAAGATTAAGCCCCTCAATTTAACAAGATTAAGAACACATGTTTTCTTTACAATCTTTTAGGTTTTTATGAAAACTTCATATGTGAATCATGGAATACAAAGATGAAACAAGGGACATGGAATACTTACAAGATTAAGATGGATACAAGAACAAGGACACCAAAGAATTATACCAAGAACACCAAAGAATTACGCAAAGACACAAAACTTGAATAACACACCGGAACCTACTACACACTTTTCCCTCTTACAAATTCTATTGTTGAATACACAAGTTTTGGAGTTAAGTTTTTGAGAGAAGAAAGGTGGAGATGATGCGGGATATGGCCGGCTATATAAGAAGAAAATGGAGGGGAAGACACAAATAACTTTCTTGCAAAATTAAAAGATTTTATCTTCTTTTTCCTACACTCTTTTCCTAAATTAAGCTAAGCTTCAAAAATAAAATATTTTGGTAAATAATACCCCATAGGGGCCGGCCTAAATGAAGGAAAAAATGGGGAACAAAATATTTTATTTTTATTTTTGAAGATTACACAATATTTGCTAAAAACCTTTTTACTCTTATTTCTTAAAATAGGTTTTATAAACAAAAAGAAAGTAAATAAACAAAATAACAAAATCAAAATATATTTCTAGAGGGGTGACCAGATTTATATATATAAATTAGGGAATTTATATATTTTTTATACTATATATCTCATATTATAACTTAATAATACACAAATAATTATAACCTAATGTTTTTAAATGTTAAAGACTTATTATTCAAACTTAGGTTATATTCAAAATGATAAAATAAAAATGTAAACCAAATTTTTGGGTTTTACAACTCTTCCCCTCTAAAAAGAAAATTTCGTCCTCAAAGTTGAAATTGAAATTGAAATAGGTAGATGAATTCGGGTTATTTAGATTACCAAAGATGACACGATTTGTATGACAAACGATAGGGGCGCGATGAACAGTCAACCAATTCATACCAAGACTAATATCGAAGTCACTCATTTCTAGGAGAAGCATATTAGCAAAATGAATCTTATCATCAAAATGAAGCGGACAATTCTGATATTCGTGGTCAAACTTTTCATAGGCGTAGATATCGATAAGATATAATTAAGTTGCGTAGGGAAGATGCTAAGGTGTTTAGCAAATGAAACAGAAACCACAGAATGTGTTGCACCCGTATCAAATAAGACAAAACAGCACGACCATTCAAGAAGAGAGTTCCCAAAACGATACCTGAAGAGTTAGCTGCCTGATCCTTGGTCGAAGAAAATACTCGGTCAACGAATGAAACAGTGAAGACAATTTAAAGTTAAAATCAAAATACGAAAGGAAGCGATCATATCAAAGGAAACCTAATGTCTACCTAATCCTCACAGGTCATAACCTAGGTTCTACAGGGCGTAATTGGCTCTGATACCATAATTGTAACATCCTGCTCCGATAAAGAGACCAAGAGTTACATTATGGTGTCATATCAGAACATATAAACGCAAGCGGAAGACTTTATTAAATAAAAATACTAAGTCATGAAACAAAATGACTTCCAAAAGTATTAAATTCCAACAAAGACAAACGAAAGAAATCTTCAAAAGGAAAGGTCTTAAAACATAAATCTAAATAAAAAGGGGTTCTTCTAAAGGTGGATCCTCTAAAAGCTCCTACTCTCAACACTCATATCTCAACTTCCCGCTTAGTACTTGCCGCAGGAAAAGAAAACGCGACTGAGCTAACGCTCAGTGAACAGATATAATAATAATAACGGAAATAAAACGAAGGGATAAACGAAACGAATATCGAGATCCTGTCAAACAAATGCCAAACGATATATATAAAACAATAAATAGGATAAGAGTAATCAAGGTATGCCCACGAGCCCAAACAAATGTCTAAACATGATACATGAATAGACCCTAAACAAATAATCAGATAGTCATAATTAAATGTACACAGGATTTGCAACTCCTGATGTACCAAATGTGATATGGGGTGTATAGCACACACACAACCATTCACCTAAATTAAACGGAACAAAGTACCTAGGATGCATCCATATGCTCCCTGCAAACAAAGTTATATCCATATACACAAGCACTATGGCGAGTGTACAAACATATATAATCAAATCATAATAAGTGCACATACAAAAGGGAACGCCATGGACAAATCACACCGCCACAGATAGTGTCATGCCATTGATGCATCAATGACATGGTCATGGTACCTCCATGACTAGATACAAATAGCTCGGGCAAAGAGATAGGCAAAAGATAAGTGAACAAGTTTAAAATAATCCAAATATGGAAACGAATCTAGAAGCATATTCCAAACAAGAACCAACAGATTCATACAAACAAATATCGAATCAAACAGATGGTCAACATCAAACGAGTCCTGATTACGGATAGAAACTCAAATGAATATCAAACGAATATCAAATAGATCAAGTAGCCAAACAAATGAGAATGAAGTGTCCTTACTAAAAGGACATAATATCTGTACCTTAACGAACAATCAAAGGAGAGAAAGAACACGAAGACAAAAGATCACAACCTCTTCACTGAATCTACAAGAACCCATGATTACATGTCATTATCTATCTTATTTTATAAGTTTTATCACTTGGTCTTACCATAAATAAAGTTTACTTGACCTAATTAAGGTTTCCAAAAATTTTAGATTTTGACTACTTATTCAAGGTAAGTTTCCATACATAAATGACCCATAAAAACATCTTCTAAAATTACACCAAATATTACAGATGTTCCTACATATGTCTAATACACCCATGATCATTGGTTTAATTTATTTCCATGTTTAAGTATCCCTTTGACCCTTGTTACCCAAAACTGACCCGAATTTTGACCTGGCAGAACCTTTGAAAAGTTTACGCGTAAAACAGTTCAAAAAATTCTGAACAAAATCATGGATGTAGCACATATCTTAAAGATTTACCAAATAAAAGTTTTAAGTCTAACTCCTTACGGTTTGAGAATTAAAAATCAAACACTACTACTGAAATTTTCAAGCAGAATATGCAGTTTTGACACTTAATCTTATAAAATCTAATAATCAACCTTCCTGACCTCCAATTGACATGAGCCCGGATTTTCCAGAAACTAGACTCATTGAATTTAACTTTAGACTCAAGAATCATGTTAAAACCAATTTTTATCATCAAGTTACACCCTGTTGAACATGACTCAAACTCTGCCCGGAATTATTAACCATGAAAACCCTAATTAACACCCATTAAAACCAACCCTAGGGTTTCTAATCATGTAGTTTTTATTAATAACACTTTTAATAATCATCTTAGGGTTTCATAACATGTAATTTAACCATTTTAATTCGATTAAACCCTAGAGAAATTGACAAGAACATAAACACATTATTTCTTACAATCTTTTAGGTTTTTTATGAAAACTTTTGCATATGTAATCATGGTGACAACAAGAATGAAACAAAATCAAGAATTACCTATGGAGACCAAGATGAAGACAAGAACAAGAAGAAACACCAAGAATCAAGGATCACACTAAGAACACCAAGGCTTG
>BQNB010210056.1:0-10296 GCA_026074375.1 Tanacetum coccineum
CTTTCATTTTGCTTGTTTGCATCTGTCGTTGGTGCTCCATCATCATCATCATTGTTGTTGTTTTTGTCATTATATTCATCAGCATCACCCTCGCTATCCTCATCATTAGAAGACTCATATAGATTGAATTCAGCATCATTAAACATTTGCTTGTACTGCTTGCAAAAATCAAACATTGTTTGGTCCTGTTCAAACTTGGCAACCCCATCTATCAATGTTCGAACCAGCACGCGTCTTTCCTCCATAATTTTATCAAACTTCTGAATTATTTTTTCATAAAACTCCTGCATGACAAGCACGCCAGATTAGTTTTTATGTACATATAAAATCATATTTTATCTATCATATGTGATATGTCAAAACTATCACAAATATTATTAAAACAAGTTCAGATTTTTCATAGCGTCATATGTGATATATGCATGTGAATTATCATATTTGATATATCAAAACTATCATATATGATATTGCAAAAAGTTTACAATTTTTTTCTATCATATGTGATATGTGCAGGTGTGGTTGCATTTTTTTAGTAAACCAAAATAATGTAACACTTTTTACCTCCTTTGTTTCTGGTTCTTTATCGTTTATCGGTAAAACGTATACATCCAATCCTTTGTACAAATCCAACCCATTCTGCTCTTCTTCAGGATCAAACTCTACATGATGCTCCAATTTTCCCAAGCATCTTTTCTCTGTCTCCATTGTTATCCGTTTCTTTATTGTCGTAGTGTTCCAGCTTCTAAGTGTTGGTTTGTGACGGATAACTCGAAGGTCTAGGAAGATTTTCGAGTCCAAGTAGAGCAGCTTTTTTTTGGAAATAAAAAAAATGTGTAAGATTACATTTTCTTGATATGATATTTTGCATTAGATAAAAAAATAATTAGAAAATTTTGAATATAACTTACACATAAGAATGTGAGTGGCCCGTAGTAGAAGTTCTTTTGTATCTTCACATCTTTCCAGTTATTTCTACTGGGCCGTAAGCAATCGAGTATGTACCTGCACCAGTCTATGTATGATATGTCGACATCTTCACTAATTCTTTTGAGCAACTTTGTTGAGACCCTGCCACCATTCTCTAGTGTTCCCATTGTACTTCCGAATAGAGTTACGAAGATCATTTTGAACATGAAATCAACTTCTTTTGTATCTGATATCACTGAAGCTATTGCTGGCGGTGTTGGTTTTTGCAGATGTCTAAACTGTTCTTCCCACTGTTTGATGAATGGGTCGTTAGAAGGTTTTTCTTCCATGTCTTCTAACTTCTTGCTACCCATTGGTATTCCAAGCATGTCGTTTACTTTTTGTCTTGTTATCTTTATAGATCCTCTCTCTAGTCTTAGTTCCATGCTTGCTGGGTGGAAGTGTTCGATCATGTGGAAACGAGTGCTGATGGAAGCTCTACTATAGGAAAGTGGATCATTCCTCTCGAGCACTATTTCCTAATAAGCATTTACTTCTTGGACGATAACTCATCATAGCTTCATACAACGCTTTCGGTGATGATCGTGTGTGACAAGTTGGGTATGGTTTTTCAGCTTTCGATCCTCTTCTCTTTTTAGCTTTTTTCACTTGATTCGGCTCCTCTTCATAATCTGATTCATTGTATTCTTTTTCAGCTCCTTTTTCCATTTTAATTTTAATTAGCTTCCTAACCTCCTCTTCTTCTTCTTCTGATTCTTTGTTTTCTTCTTCTTCACTTTCATTTTTGCTTTTGTTTTTTAGGTATGATTTTGAAGTCGAAGATTCTGCTTTCTTGGTCTTTTTTTGCGTCTCTTCTTTTCTTACAAACAAAACAACTTTAATTAGATTTTCTTCCTTCCGTTATAAAACATCCTCCTCTCCTAATTCCACTTGATTTTGTTCTTCTGCTTTCTTCATCTTTTTCGCTTCCTTTTTGCCTTTGGATTTTCTTCCCTTCTTTTTTGCTTCTACTATCATTTGTTCCTTTTCATTGTCACTTGATATAGATCTCACATCCTCATCATCTTCTACTTCATTTTGCTCGTTTACATTTTCAAATTAGGCTTGTTTTTTTGCATCACCTCTGGTGAATCTTTTTGGTGATTCTTCCATGATTGGTTTTTTGTGGCTTCCAGAATTTTTCATTGTCCCTTTGTAGGTGCTCTTTTGACGGTTTGTTTTTTTCTTTTCAGGTTCTTCTGATCCACTTCTCTCAAACTTTCTCTTCTTGTTGTCTTTTGTTTCTTTGACTGTCTTTGTGATATCTGTATCAAAAATCTATTAGTTTATATAATATCATATATGATTTATCACTTGAAATTTTATCTTTACATATTATGTAGTTTTACACTTTAGATCATATATGAAATTAAAGACTATAAATGTTTTGCCATCTTCTTTCTTCTTTGATCTTTTAGGTGTGTTTAAGAATGGCAATGTTTCTATGTTTGTTAAAACTTCATCTACATCGTCATTTTGGTCAGCATCGTCTTCATTATCAGTTTCATCTGCATTTTCATTTACATTCACATCATTATCTTCACTTTTACAAACCACATTATTAATCATATTGGATATACAATAAAAGCATATGATAAGTTTTTAACAAATAAATGTACCTTCAGTTTCTGCTGCAACTTTAGTTTGTTTTTCAGCTCTTTTCTCGATAGCTTTTAGTTCAGCTATTAATGCTGCTTTCCTTTTTTCAATTTCTTCATCTGCTTTTTCTTTATCAGCGGCATCATCACTTTGATCATCATATTCGACAATTTTTAAAAATATATTTTTTTTTTCATAAATTGTTTATAAGCATATCAACAATCATATTTGATATTCAATAATATCAGTTGATGATTTTATATCAAATAAATTTACCTTCATTGTCTGATACGTTTTCTTCTGTATCATCTATTTCTTCAACATTCTCTTCATTATCTACAATTTTATAAAATATATTAATAGATGTATTTGATATACAATAAAAACAGCTCAGAAGTTTATATCAAATAAATGTAGCTTATGTTTCTTCTACATGTTTTTGTTTGGATGCTTTCTTGATAGATTTTTGTTTTTCATCTTTAGCTTGAGCAGCTCTTTTGTCTTCTTTCTTTTTTCCTTGTTTGTGAGCTTGCTTCCTTGATTCTTCTTCAGTTGCTTTCTTCATATCTTTTAGTTTAGCTAAAAATTCTTTCTTGGATTGAGGAGCGTCATCAGCATTTTGTTAGACATCCTTTTCGGCATTTTCTACATTATCTACTATTTTTAGAAAACATGTATTTTTTTTATTAATCATCTATAAACATATCAATAATCATATTTGATATACAATAATAGCAGTTGAGAAGTTAATATCGAATAAATTTACCTTTAGTTCTGAATCTTTGTCTCTGTAATCCTTTAGCTTCTTATTATAGTTTTTATTGCTTTTCTTTCTATCGATTTTCTCCAGCGGCTTTAGCTTTTTCTTTGGTTGCTTTGCTTATAGTAGCTTCTTCCTCTGCTTTTGCTTTAGCTTCACTTTTCTTTTTTGTTCATCTTCAACGGCTTTTCTTTCTTTTTTGCTTTTCTCTCTTGTTTTTGCTCAGCCAGTTTTCTATACAGCATCTCATTTTTACTTTTCGCTTTTTTGATATTTTTGCTTTCCCAGTTTATTTCGAAGTACTAGATTCTACATATAGATAAGCATAGATTTTTCAGCAATCATATATGATTAATGCATAACTTCACACTATGCTCTTCACTTTTTGTTTTATGTTTATGCATTCTGCTAATTTTAAGTCTTAGTTGCAGGCTATGTCTTCGGCTTTGTCGAAGGCATACCCTGCTTTTTTTTAAGGCTTAGCCTTTGACTTAGCTTTCATCTTTGCCTATGGCTTTCTCGGCGGCTTAGCCGCTTACTTAACCGCATGCATTTTTATCTGCTAAACTTTCTAATCACACTTGTCATGCAAATAACATGTTCAAAATTTCTATAAAAGCTTTAAAACCTAACTTGTATCATATATGATATATAATATATGATATTATCTAACAAATCATGGTTTATCTGTTTTATTTACACTAAGCGTTCTACTTTTTCCGAAACTACAGCCTGCGTCTCATCCTTCGGCTTTGCCGTAGGAATAGCCTGCGTCTTAGCCGGCTTTTTGTGAAGGGATAGCCTTCGGCTTTGCCGAAGGCATAGTCTCTGGCTTTGCCGAAGGCATCACATGCGGCTAAGCCTTCGGCAAAGGCTTAAGGCCGTCATTTCATCTCTAAATCACTCATTAACAATATCATCAACAAGTCCTTTCTAATCAGTTAAAACTTATCACTATAACATCATTAAAACATCTATAAACAGTAGTTAATCATATTTTTCTCATTAAAATACCAATGACTTCAACTAAAATGACAAGATATTCATCAAAAAACTCTATAAACAGTATTAATTACAAAATAACAGTAGTAAATGCAAAAAAATGTAGATATTGTGTGTTTATAACTTTATCTTTGAATTTACTTATGATTTTCGCCGGTTTTTTACCGGAACATTGTCCGGCGTCTTCTACCTCCATTTTTAGATGATTTTTGTTTAGATTTTGATGATTTTTAGTTAGATATAGGGTTCGGTGTGTGTTTTAGTGTGTGTTTTTTTATCAGTGTAACTGTCTGTGTAGTGTGTGTGTTTTTTGAAATGAAAAGACGGTGAATAATGAGATCGTGCGTGGGTAGTTGAGTTATTATAATTTTATCAATTTACCCTTCCATTCTTTTTTGTTTTTTTAATACAAAAATTCTTTTTAATCTCCACTTTTTATTTTTTTAGATCAATGGTTGAGATTGGTCCCCCGGTATACAAGAAAGGGAGGGTATCTAATATAACCTCCCTCTATAACCTCCCTCGTTAGCTTAAAGGATGAACGCTGCAACGAGCATTATCCAAAAGGGCTAACGTGTAAATTGTAACGGAATTCACTTAACGTCGTTTGAAGCCAGGGTAGATATATGCCCCAAAGATTTCCCACATGGACGATTATTGCACCTTCGTAACGTTTGAGACGAAACATGCAATTTCACCAAACTTAAAGGACGATTTATGCAATTTACTCATATTTATCTTCTTCTAATACTTCTTAGTTCTTATCCAGTTTTGTATGTGCCTTCATTTTAGTTTGGCCTTTACCTTTTGTGTTTTATATTTTTCGTTTAATGATATAAATCACATAAGATATTTCATGTCAACAATGTGTACATACCAACAAAAATAGCCTGTCCCATCGTCTCGCAAAGGAAATAAGTCAAAAATACATGCACATGTCTTGCATACACAAGAAGTGCATTCACAACACTAGCCAAAGTCATATTAGACCCTACAGCACATGCTTTTTGCTTGGCATGTTAAACTAACCAACCATATACAACATTTTTTCTACACTATTGCCTTTTCCGTAGCCTTTTAAGTCTTTTAAAAGGGATTTCACCTTCTTCCTGCTTACTCTTGAGTTGATTGTTTTGGTTTGGTGAGTTCTCCTTGGTATCGTATCCTGACCGCCTTGAAGATATGGTGATAACTCCAGGTTCTACCTTTTGTTCTGGCATCTCACACTTGCCATTGTATGGATGCTTCATTAGCACAAACCTTTTCAAAAAGTATTACCACACAATACAAAGTGGTGTTAGATAGTGCTCCAATAAAAAAAATGACACACAAATGACTTTCTAAAAATCGATATGCATATGTATTACCAAGTGACACTACAGAACTACATATAAGACCTTGAGTCTTTAGTAGGTCAAATATGCATTTTGCCATCTTGATATAATTTTAGAAATAATGTATGGCCAATCACCATTCCAGGGGGTCGTGTATTTGCAATCAAAATTGGGTCGAGTCCTACATTTTCCTACATTGTTGCACTGCAACATTATGATCAGGCTTTGCCGCGGACCACCTTTTTTCTACGTTTTAAAAAAGATCAAAATTCTAAGATGACAAAATAACAATTTAACAAGCAGCTGGCACAATAAAAATTTTGAAAATACTTAACAAAACATAGGATTAAGGAAATGGGAATTACCACATAGACCTTGTCAATAGTGTTATCCAAGTACTCATCTACCTTTTTACAGAGCCAATCTTCAAGCAGAGCATAAGGTTCACAATCCACAAATCCTTGTTTGTTGTTATGAACCCAAACATGATTATTACCATCATCCTGCATTATAAACAAAGCCAGTAAACTTTCCATGAACAAAATAGCCGTTTCACTGAAAACAATAACTCACTAACTCTTTTAAGCATAACATGTACCATCACACCGGTGACATCTATGACTCCTAAAATGCCATGACTTTTTTCACCATTATGAATCATGCTCCCAACTCTTTTGTAAGCCTGTAAGAAGCAATCAAAAGTTTAAGCAGGCATGTTATGGACCCAAATTAGCATGCTAAGAAGGATTAAACTGTAATCAATAAGCAAACTAAATTTAGAGGTACATGAAATCATTTACCTCTATCAACCGCCTGTGCCAATATAAAAAGATTCCACAATTTCCTTGCTCCAAATCTGGCTGAGAGTGTCCAAGAACGAGTTGAACCTGTTTTCCCAAAACAAAACCATTTTCTATGTTGGTTTTGTGTAGAAATCTTGCTAAAGGCCGGCTTTTAACCTGTTGAAATTTTCTAGCTTTAAAATGATGCTAATAGGTATATGAAAAAGAAACAAGCGAAATTCAAAATGTATATAACAATATTACCAATGACCCTTGTACTTCTATCTTCATTCGTGGATCTAGAAAGATGACTTCAAGATAGGATCTCAGTGAATAGTCTATAGGAACCTGAAAAAAATGAAAAATGTTATTACACATACTTTTCATAGTGAAATGAATCTGTAATAGCTTAGAAATGATTAACACCTGACGAGTCATCTGGCCCAATCGAGATCTCGTCCTACGTGAACGAATTAATATGTCACCTTGATGGAACGAACTACCACCACTCATCCCATTCACCCATTCAAGAGCATATTCAGATCCCCATTCATCCAAGTTCCACACATATATCTGTGTTCCTGTACCATTTCTCTGAAACAAGCCTGCTTTCTCACCAATAAAATATTTATTAAATGGCGAAAATTCCTCAATGGATTTCAAGTTGTTCTCCGCTGAAGCTGCAGTTTGGATACTGGTATCAAAATCCATTAACTGTCCTTTCCGAGAATAGGATACAATTGGGATCTCTATGTTCTGTAGCAAGAAAACAAAGCTGAGATGTGACAATTTATAAATGTTTGAAAAGAAAAACAAATTCGTAATGGTTATTGCGTACATCTTTTCCTTCATTTAGTGATTGTGAAAAAAAGGCGATTGATCTTGAGTTGCTAGTCTGGGTAAGAACCAATGCATCTCTCCCCAGTCTCATTGTTCCAGTCTGAAATTACCGTCAAAGATCACCCAAAAAAAAATTTGAACCATTACAATGTAATAAAAGCCAACTTAAGCAGGAAGATAGATACTTTATCCACAATTATTTTTCACAAAATAAAAACACATTTAAAACAAAAGTGCAATTATTAAAACTATAATATCGGGCGGAATGACACTTGAGACGCTTATAACCTTTGATCAATAACTAATGCTTTCTTCAGTGACTTTTTTTATTGGTGAATTTGATAAGGTGTAATGTAGGAAAACCTAAATAGTTATAACTAATAATTTTTAGCATTGGACAATTGTGACATTCTAAACTTTTAAGGTCGACATTAGTTATAAAATAGAGGAAGTATATGCCAAAATAAATACACACAGGTTTTTAAACAACAATGAACCCAATCCTGCCGGGCGGGGTAAGGGGGAGGTGAAATACAGATCCTACCCCTACCACCAGGGTAAATCCGACAGTAGAGAGACTGCTTCCAGGGAACGTCCGGCCAGTGTAATTGTGCAGTATGAGAGATGCTCAATAAATATGAGCGTGAAAGTGCAAAAACAAAGAGAAGAGAAACAAAGGAAATGCATACAAAGTAAGAAAATAAGCATAAAAGACAGCATACAGCATATAGAAAAAGGACAAACAAACAACGAAAAAGCAAGCAACATACAAACAACATAAAACCTAGAGAAAAGGACAAACAAACATATAAGCATAAAATAAAGCACCAGAGAAGCACAAGGGGCAAAAGCATAAACAGAGGAGCATACAAGCACTAAAAGGAACATGCAAAGACACGAAAGGGGGGCGCACATAAAGGAAAGGGATAATAGCCATAAGTTTAAGAGGTTTGGACATGCAGAATTATTGTATATTAACAATAACCACCTCTTCGTGATAATCATCAAAGGGTTACGTTTAGCAAAATCTTAATTACAATATGGTATTCTCTTTATGAAGGTGGAAAAGTTTACCTTAAAACCGACACCATATCTTCCAATATAATCTGGATCATTTGTATCAGGTTGCTTGCGGCCAAAGGATACCATTTTCAAGATCTCATCATGGCCCATCCCATGACCATCATCTACAACTGCCAACATTGGAATTTCTTTACCAGCAATACTTGAGTATATCATGTCAACAGATATATCCAACCTGATTAACAATAAAAATTCAGTTTTACCATATAGGAAGTTAGGAATAGATGCTCTGTGATTTGCATAAAAATAATAATAGTTTGGTCATGAAATTAAGAATAATAAAAGGCGTACATTGTTGCTTTGGCATCTCTTGAATTGTCCACCAATTCAGCAACAGCTCCAAAAAGCCAATCAGAATGGGTTTGACCAAGGGTTCTCAAATAACTAGGATGGGCGGACACATAATTCTTCGTTGGAAGAGTTTGTCCCTTGGCACTACTTAGTGATCTGTTACGATTCTCCACTATTGTTTCGAGTGGTTGGTTATCCTCAAAACCTATCTTAGGCCGCTTAAATTGAAATCCATCATATCCATGTTTGATATCTGTGCAAAAACAAAGCAAAAAAAGTGAAAAAAAAATTTCTGTTGTTATCACATCCTGCACAATATCAAAACTCATATTTTTAAGTTAATTTTAAGGTCATTATGACGGCGGTGACTAAGTTTTGTTTTATGTCTCATGTTTTGTTTGATTCAAATAGTGATCGGCATTACTAGTCATTTTACACATACTGTCTTTCACCAATTTGATGAACTATGCTTCTCTTCAGGTATTCATCAACATAAGTTGCATGCGTAGACCCAAGTGTTAACAACCTTGCGAATTATTTAACAGAAACTATTTCAGTTTATGTATACAACATAACACCGGAATTATTTAACAAAAACTATTTTAGTTTATGTATACAACATAGCAACTATTTGTGGATGGAAAAAAAATCAGGTCATGCAGATGAACACAAATCCAAACCATCCTGTTTCGACCCACACAAAATATATACCAGTTTTGACCCGTTACCCAACCCACTTAACCCGTCTTATGGGAAAGAAGAGTATGCCATAACTAAAAAGAAGGCTAAACGCATGATGGTGCTAAAAAGAGGACTTGAGTGTTGTAAATATCGGCCTTGGTGGCCGATATATCACTGATATATCGCTTATCGGTGGTCAACCGATACGTTTTTTCACTTATCGGTAAAAAATCGGTTTTGGTCAAAATCGGCCGATTTTTGTTTTTTTTTTTTGGTATTCTGATTTTCTTGATCGTGATTTAATAAAAGTATACAAAACTGAATTAAAACCACACATAATGTATATTTTACAACATATACATAAGATATATAGTTAAAAATAATAAGAATATTAAAAAACTTATTAAATATATATATATTTTGCAGAATTCCTTTATAATTTAGGGTCTCCGCCGAGAAATCGATATATCGCCGCCAAGACCGATATATCGCCGCCAAGACCGCCGAGCGATATTTACAACACTGCCAGAAATTGACTCACTTCAGTGAAATACACCATATAATCATTTTTAATACCAATGCAACGTAATTATGTAATGTTCTAGGAATGTAACAGGGGAATTTTTTTCTTATTAAAACAATTTTCCTACGGTTAGCTCTATGAAACCTGCTATGTAGTAACTTAAACTTTTGAGAGCAGATGTGGGCTGAAATCAGTAAGAGCCTAAAAACCATTGTCATATGTCAACATCTAAAAGCAAGATAACTTGACAAGTGGGCATGTAAGAAACCATAATAATAAAGAGGTACATTAAAAAAACACATCGGCAAATATATAATACCGGCAGTGAGTATCATACCTTTCAAATGAAGACCAAAATCACGAGCTTGATAAAGAAAATCAACTGTTGGTAACTTCAGAGAGAGTCCATTCGAGTGCAAACAAACCATAACTAAC
>BQNB010210058.1:0-10296 GCA_026074375.1 Tanacetum coccineum
ATATATATATATATATATATATGTTGGTAGTTCGCGGTCCAAGCACTTACCCAAGGAAACAAAACGTTATGTGTAATCATAAGTTACCTCTTAGTCTACCTATTCACTTAACCAAGGGAAGAAACTGGGGCTTAAATTTGAAACACTATTATTCCAAAGTCACATATATAAACTGTATGTAGTTCTATCCCAGACTCTAGTCTACTTGGTCCATAATACTAGATCCAGTTGAATGATAGATTAAACACATAATCAAACATAAACAAATATGAAGTGATAAACATAATCAATATGCAACGAAAAGATAAACAATCAGTATAAACAAACCAAACATTAAATTATCATAAACATGGTTAATACCTACAAGTATTAGCCCATAGACATTGTAACAAAACACAATATCATAGATGAACGATTAAAGTAAAGAGAATGATACGGTGACCGAACGCATATAGCGTAGTATTAAGATTACAAGAGCTTTCCTATTGACTTGAGGCACTTGCTGACCTTCTTGGCTTCTTAAAATCGACTGTAGATTGAACTTGGTGGTTAAAGGCTTCTGTACCTACTGAAAACCGAATTTAAGGTTTTCTATTTATAAGCTCTGAAAACAGGTCGATACGCCGTATTGGAAGGGTCCGATAAGGCGTATTGGGTAACTTGGCGTGGGCTCCACGATTATAATATTCTGGAATATTCATCATCCACTTCCCTATACGGCGTATAGGGTCTTCTGGATACGGCGTATTGGATCTAAGTCGTGTTTGTTCTGAATGTTGACCAAAGTATCATATACGACGTATCTGCAGATGTGGATACGGCGTATTTTTCAAAGTCAGGCAATGGTCTTGAATTTGTCTAAGTCTTGTGATACGGCGTATCTATCTAGAATGATACTGCGTATTGGTTGTCAGAATCAGTAGACTTTCTTGAATCCTTCGTTTATGCTCCAAAACACGTTCTTTTCTTCATCTTTTGCCAATTGCTCGATAATTACCGAGATTAACAAATATAATCAATTAAGTACCAAATCTTATATAAAATAATGTAAAGCGAGCAATATAGATGGGATAAATAATGCTAATTTTATGACGTTATTTGATGTCATCAAATATCCCCCCACTTGAATCCTACTTGTCCTCAAGTAGACTTTAAAAATATATTATGAATATGTATCCCAATTGACTAGGATTTATTTTTTCCTTTAAGCATTTTTTTACTCAATTACTAGCACACAACCAAACACCTCACGAAATAGGAAATGAAATCACTCAAATCACTCAAATAATCTATGTGGTAACATTTAGTAGTTCGATCAATTGTTCGGTCGTGACGAGTATTCTATCATAAGCTTGGCAAGGATACACATCTCCACTACTAAAGCTAAGGAGTAACTAGTCTAAAAAGGTAAATTGGGTAAATATGATAAGGTTTATAGGTTTGATCATTCTTTTTTAATCTCTATCGATACCAATATTCCAGAAAGGGCGACAAAATCATAAATGCACCCCCAAATCCATAACTGCGACACTTGTGATTACTCACTCCCTAACTCGAATAAGCTCAAGAGTAGGACCAAGTAATCTTTACCAACAAGGGCGACAAAACCACACATACACATTCAAATCCATGAATGAGACACATGTGATTGCTCACTCCCTCATTCGAGTAAAACCAAAGGTTAAGATGAAGAACGATACAGGGTAGGGATTAGGCATGGGAAATATAAATAATTGGTGTAAAATAAAATAACAAAACAAATATATTCAGTACAAACAATGAAGAATAATGTTGCTAACTTTCCTGACCATACTCATGAAAAGGACATAAATCACTGACTAACTCACGCTTTAACACGGAAAACACACGCTTTGGTAGACACGAATTAGACTCAAAGATGTCTTAATCATCTTTCAAAACAAACCTAGTTGGCGTTCCCATAACGGCCAACTCCCAATCATCCATAATATAGTACAACAATAGTGGCTATATCTACCACTTAATACAAAAGATACATAGTTGGTTTATTTTGCAACCAACTTCAAATAATATACAACATAACTTTATATCATTAGTTTATAACACGTACCAACGAATAATCGATCATTTTTCAAAATAATAAAACCGGTTAAGTTTAGATGAACCGATTATCTCACAAACCTCTCCTTTTTTCTCTCTTACATTTTTATTGTATTTTTCTGTTTTTATTTTATCTTTTTAAACTAGAAAATGAAAGAAAGGTGTAAAATTTCACCACTTCACGAACATGATAAATCTGGATTTTATTTCCGATCATAATAGTGAAAGTAGTAAACACACAAAAAATAAAATAAAACTACCACTTTCACATTCCCATTGCATTGTGCAGTTTCCTGACCTAACCAAAGATAAGAAATACGCACACGAACACAGGAAGTACATACTTTTATACAAAAACAACTAGCAACTAATTAAGGACTTTAATCTACAGGGTAGGCTAAGGTGTAACGAAACAAATTTAGTGGTGTAACAAACGAAAGGAATGACTCAGAAGGTTTTTCTAGGGGTATCTTACTCTAAAAATTAGAGTAAACAAAAGGGTTTATACGGGGGTTAACTAACCAGTGTGGTTAGTTAATAACACAATATTTGTATGAAAACAGAATAGGCTTTTTGGTGTAATCCTAGAAATTTACCAATCTAGACATGTTACTCCAATTATAAAAATAATACTCATTATGGTGGTCTCGAATAGTTTACCAAGCCAAGTTCTAAAGTTTACTACAGTCAATGGCACACTCATATATTTGTGAAATTTTGAGTAAAATATGGGAAACAGAATAGGCTTAATCCTCACAATATGGAAATAAAGGTTATGTGTGCGGGTTATGCAACTAATAATTTCACAAAAATTTACTAAATTTTTTTAAAATTTAGGCATAAATTAGGCATATTATTGGGAAAAGTAAAGACAAGTAGTGTTCTAATTCTCCTTTCCCCACTTGAGATATACAACGCCCACGTTGTATAAATATAACATGAAATACAAGAAAAAAAAGAATTAGAACAGAAAACTCATCTGAGATTTGCTCAGTATGATCCTCCATGATAGTTTGTGAGCAAATTTGTGTGTTGTGTTATAAAAAAGCGTCTGAATACCAGCATGACTACAACACACATAAGATTCCAAAATATATGCATACCACCAATTTCATCAATTTCGTTCAGTACATTCCTGTCTAAGCATCAAGAAAACTTTGCAATTTTATCTATATGAATAAACGTCGGTTAGAAAATAACACTAAAAATGAAAACGATAACTGTACAGGAAGTCGATACGCCAGATCCATGTTACTGGATACGCTTTATCGAAACCTGTGTGGAAAATAAACCTAATACGGGTCAGAGGTCAAATACGCCGTATTTAAAAATCTGTATACGCCGTATTGACAAGTCTGACAATAAAGTTTTAAAGTGCAAGAAATAAAAGGATAACATCCAGGTTGATCAATATGCCGTATCCATGAGATTGGATACGTCGTATCGATAACCTGAAAAGACAGACTCGATAAGAAATTGAAATTACATTCTGGGTTGTCTTCCGGCAAGCACTTTTGTTTACAAAAAAGTCTTTAAGTTAGACTTGCTTCACTTTAGTCCATCTCATGCATGCTCACATGTCAACGTGTGAGCCATTCAAAAATCTTCTCGTCCCTTATGTATTCGGGTCCCAAATTCAAAACTCCTTTGTAGAAACCTTTAAGCATTTGATATGGGTGCGACTATCCTTTCAGTTTATCACGTGCACTTACTTGAAGTAATGGCCTAATCTTGTTACATTGCTCGTTAGAGAGATGCTTAAACCTTGGGTGCGATCTTGCCATTTGATAAGGTACACTATCATTACCGTTACTAACGGTAATAAATCCATCAAACTGTCTTGCTTCAACATATGCACTCCTATAAAAGGGGTTTCCAAACATGACATCACCCATGTCTTTATCCCAATAAGCATCCATATTTTCTACAACTGCAAAATCTATGACAATTGAAAAGTTTCCAACAAAGATAGACACTTTTATAAAAGCTCTAACAACATTTTTTGCTTTGTATTCAACTTTTTCTTTCATTATTGAATTGTAAATTTTTTTGGACATAACATTAATTGATAAAATAGGGAAAAATTTAGCACTCACATGTTCATATCCTATCATGCAAGAAAATTGTAAATTATAGGAATAATTATCTTTTATTTTTCTATCGTAGTCGCCAAAACTAGGTATTCATCAATGTTCTCAACTATTATATCATTATCCCTAGTTTAGACTATATCAACTTTAGGTTCATCAATAACTTCTTCCTCAATCGTGGGACCTAATTCCTCAATCTTATGATTTTTAAGCTCTAATGGTTTATTTAGATCATTTGATTCAATAAAATCTCTAAAGTCGAGGTCTTTTGATCTAATTAAAATTAATGCTTCCCCCATTAGCCTAGCTTCTAAATCTTGTTCCATTCACTCTCTTAATCCTAAAACATAAACCTTCATAATTATATGACTAGTAGGATTATCACTCTTAAATACTATTTTGTCATTCCCAACTTTTAAAGCAATTTTCCTTTCAAACACATATATTTTAGCATGAGTAGTAGACAAAAATGGTCTTCCGAGGATCAATGGGATCTTGGTATCCTCGGGCATATCTAAAACAATAAAGTCTACCGGAAAGACAAATTTATCTATTCCTACTAACACGTTTTCAGCTAAACCTATGGGACGTTTCACAGTTCTATCAGCTAGTTCAATTATCAACTTAGTGGGAGCTAGTTTACTTAGACCTAGGTTGGTATAGGTCAAATAAGGCATATATAACACTAACACTAGCTCCTAAGTCAGCCAAGGCTTTATCAAAACGTATATTGTTAATAGTATAAGGCAAAGTAAAACTACCTGGGTGTTTTTCCTTTGGAGGTAGAGCATCTTTAACAATTGCCAAGTAATGCTAGTTCATCTTCGTTTTGATTTCTTCCTCGATCCTCCACCTTTCTCCAAGTAATCTCTTTAAGCTTGAAGCATATTCAGTCGAACTAACTTGTAGCTTTTCAAATTCTTTTAGTACTTCATTCGCATCATAACCATATTCTTTCAACCAACCTAGAAAGGAAATATTTGCTCGACTAAGCTCAGTTAATGGCATCTTGTCATCCCTCTGTTGATTCTGTTAGCAAATATCTTATTTCGGTATTGGATATTTCTCTATAATTGTGTCCTAACCTATTTAATGCATTAGTATATTTGTACATTATATATTGTTGATTTATATGGGTAATATTAACAGTAATTAAATAATATTAAGTTACCATAATGAAACTCCGTAGGATATTATATCTTTATGGAAGATCCAATTTCCTTAAGAGATAATGTCTAGGTAATGAATTATGGTAATGATTACATAATCATTCCTAAATTAGGAGTTGATCCCTGCTTGACCTCTCTTATAAATAGAGGATTATTCACCTCATAAGAAACACACAAAAACACACAAACATTACGATCCATCACTAAGAAGAGATGATTAAGTAGAAGATCTCCATCCTACCCGTGTTCTTCGTTCATGGTGATCTAATATCTCGTATCAAGTAAGTTTTAATGCTATGTTTAATATTATTTGATCGTTCATATTATGATTATATGTTTCTTGGGATAATTAATCAACATGTGGCATCCGAGCATGGTTTATAAATCATAATATGTAACGATGTAACGATCTCAATATTAATGATTTATGATATTATGGCGTACTGTGAGTGTGAGAAATCAAATGTTATCGCTTGTATTCTTTTTCTAGATCTTGACTAAATGGAGTTAAATGTTTTTTGTTTTTTTAATAATGGAGAATAATTCATGAAAAAAAAGAATATCAGATAAACATGAAAACTAATCGTGGCTATTTTTTGACGTTTAACATGGTAGCCCAAATTGTTGATGCATATACGTGTAGAATTCTAATGAGTCAATGAATGATTTTAAGTATACGGGTAAATATCTTATGTTTTATTGTCATTAATTTAATCTAATACCATCAAAAATATATTTCTATTGTTTTGTGACGTGAAGTTTGTCACATCTAAGTGATAGGATTTACTATATGGAAAATAAAATATTTACTACCCCTGTCACTTAATGAATCTCCTAAAGTCTAAAAAGATAAGAATTGTTTTACTCATTATGTTAAGAGTTTATTCTGACCAAGGTTAGTTGTGTATATATTTCATGACTTTTGTTTCAATGAATTAATTTTATAATGGTCATCTCGACATAATTGCATATAATAATCATTGGAATTATATAGTGTCATTAACTATCTCATCTTATTATTTTTAAAGTCTCACAATATCAAAAGTATATTCTACATTGAATATTACATGTAAATAAACTTGCCAATAACAATGATTCTAAATTACGGGTGTGATAGTTATTTTACGTCACGTTGAACGCCAATCTTTGGTTATGTTTTGTTCAAAAGAAAGTATATTATAAACTCTATTTTGTCCTAACTTTCTAGGCAAATTATTCGAGTGTTTATTTTCATTATGTTTAACTCAATTGTTAGAGAACTATAAAGTCTCTCTGTTTTGGTTATAAACATTAAGAGAGTGTTTTCTTACAAAATGATTCTTATTAAATAGGACATTATTTGACATGTTTGTAATATTTTTTAACATGTCTTATGACTACTTGATTGTTAAAACTAGTTGTCATACCCAAAGGAAAGCTACTGGTTAAAATAGCTAAGTGAATGAACGGTCATACTTATGACTACATAATTGTCAAAGTTAGTGTTGGACTAACGGAAAGCAGTTGATCAAAACAATTATGTGAATTAAAGTCATACTAAGTTACGCGTTGGTGTGTTCGAGATTGTGGATTAGTCCAACGGATAATCGTAATTTTGACCGCCAAACGATATTTTGGCAAATTAAATAATTAGTTAGCAAATATTTCTGCCCAACGGTGATGTATTTTGCTAATTGATTTTGCATAATTAAATGTAGAAGTTATTAATGGGTTGTTAATGGAACCAACGTGAAGTTAACAATTCCATCAAACTTTTTTTTGTGAATCTGATTTTATGGTGTGGTTAGATTCCAATAACTAACATTTGCCCTATGGCTAGTTATACTTTTAAGTTAATAATTTGATATATGCAAATTAAATAATTAGTTAGCAAATATTTCTGCCTAAAGGTGATGTATTTTGTTGATTGATTTTGCATAATTAAATGTAGAAGTTATGATTAGGTTGTTAATGGAACCAATGAGAAGTTAACAATTACATCAAACTTCTTATGTGAATCTAATTTTTTGTTGTGGTTAGATTCCAATAACTAACGTATGCCCTATGGCTACTTATACTTTTAAGTTAATAATTTGATATAGTCCTTTATGTACTTAAGTACAAGTCATTTGTTTAGATAACCATTTATAAGTTCTTGTAACCACTAAATAATTAAAACATGTTTAAAAGGGTAAACTAATGTTTACTATGGTCATAAAGAATTTCAACATGCATTATGATAGGATCATCTCATACATCTTACAGTTGATAGAATGACACATCAATGAGGATTAATGAGGATTATAGATAGATCAGATTGCATGTTTTATGATAAAGTTTAATTTTATAAACTCGATAATAAAACGTGAAAGTACACTTTTAAATTTTTTCTCATTATTAAGGTCTACATTTATATGGTGTTTGTAAGCTTTTATGTGATCTTGAAATTAAAAAGGATATGGTAATCTCTTATATATTTCATTATGACATTTTTTCTTATTAAGTTTGTTGACGTTTTTACATCAACTATACTTATAAGTAAAAGGAAAAATATGAAATAAACAAATATGATTACCACTGTCCATAAAGATGAGATCTATAATCTTTATAGCTTACATTATGATCACCAACTTAATTAATTGTTTAATAAAGAAAACTTTAGTAAGATAATCAAAGTTTCTTAAAATATTTCTATAATGAAACAGTGTCTTAGAAAATGTTTTATGTTCAAGAGTTCTTTTAAGAATTTTGTCAAAAATGATAAAAACACGTGTTAAGTGAATATCAAGGATTTTAATGACTTGCTATTTAGAAGGTTATGAATCACTAGTGAGAATGAGTTCTTTGTTGAAACCAAAATAATTTTATTGTAAATTGAGAATTTGGTTTTATAATTTTATTTGATAACCTTATTTGTTATGCTAAATTTTGACACTTAATTTATTAGTTCAAATTCAAGTGTTTGAATTTAAAATTATTCATTCTCATATTATTCGTGTGTGGTTCATTAGTTTAAAACCTTCATAAATTTACATTGCAATTAGTGACATTCTTTGAGATGTTTTTTTAATTTCAATTATTTTAACAAGTAAAAACTCTCTTATAAAGATGTGTACATTTTTCATGAATGACATTGAAATATTAAAAAAAATTCTTCATTTCTGTTTTGTTTCGTTAATATTGATAATTATAGAGTGTACTTGATGAGAATCTCTTATGTATTAAGGCCGAGTTTTATAAAATGTAAATAAACCATTAAGATAACATATTAGGTCAAATAGGAGGTGAAAGTGTATTATGATAAGCACGTTTTATTAATTGCCCCAATCAATATGTCTTATGCGAGGGAAATAGAGTTGTAAAATCACTTATGTAAGCCTTAACCAACTTAATTAAATGGTATCACATAAAGGCGATTGTACCTTTATGAACATGGTACAATGTATGGACTGTGATTTAGTATCAATCAGTACTTATGAACCAAGACATTTAAAGAAACCCCTAATAACATGACGTAAATATCCAATATCTTTATTTATGGTCTATTAGTTGGGACTAACAAAGTAACTGATAAGTGCTTAATTGTATATATTAAATACCCGGGATTTTGCCAAATAAAAGCCAAGAAAATGCCAAAAGGATAGAAATTTGTGTGCTTTTGTGTCTATTGTGCAGGATTGGATATGTAAAGACAAAAGGAAGCAAAAACGACCAAAAACCGACAAGAAATGAAGAGACAAGACAAGAGTGAAGAATGAAAGCCAAATCAATCAAAGCCGGATCAAGCCCAACACCAAAGAAAAGTCAAAGGCCAAGAAAAAGTCAAAAAAGGTTTACATTATGAAAAGACATTCTTACCCTTCAAGGAAATGACAATTATACCCTTAGAATGTGATGAGAAATGACTAAAATGCCCTTGGGCCAATTCTTTCCATACCCGGATACCATAAGCCCAATATCAAACCCATTTCATGTTCACTAAAACTACAAGGGCCATTATTGTTAAATCTGAAACTTATTTTAACACTACAAGAGTGAAGAATGAAACACAGGGATTGAAGTTGCCATTTCTTCAAAGTTTCAAACACAAAGACGCGGCTAAATTTCTCCTAACCACCATAACAGCTTTTCCCGCCCAAAATCCCCAACAAACCCAACTTGCTTAAATCCTTCTCCCTTCTTCTCATAGCAACTTTACCTCGTATTAAAGCTCCTCCACGTCATTTTGACCACGTGGCAACAGCCTATTGGCCCGAACACCTCACCATTCAAGATCAACGGCTTAGATTCAAACTCAAGAGATCCAATGGCTTAGAATGAGTGAAGCTCTCATCCTCTCATCATCATTTCTCTATAAATAGATTGTATAGGGTCTCATTTGATAGACTTTTACTTACCTTTTTCTTTCTTTTCGTTTTCAATTGTATTTCTTTTACATTGTAATAAAATTTCCTTTAATTCAAGCTCAATTTAGTTTAATAAGCTGTCATTTCATTTCTACTTCTTTCATTAGCTTATACAAGCTCTTTCACAAGTTCTTTTTATAGTTCCATGTAGTTTAGATTCATTTTAATTCGAGGTCAAGTTTGGTCAACGAAAGTCAAATAAGCTAATTTTGAGCTTATTGAGGTTTAGAGGCTTTGGAAGCCATTAGGAACACTAAGCTTCTACTCTTGGATAGCTTAGTGTGAAGATTCTTCAATACAGGTTTCAATTTTCCATTTCAATTCTAGCATTTTAGCTTAAAATTGCTTATCAACTGTTCATTTAGCTTAGATCATGCTTATTCTGTCTATAACTCTTAATTCTAGCTTATATCTTCATTTTCTAGCTTATCTAGTATAACTTAGTCTTTATACTAGCTTATTACTTCAATTAGTATAAATGTCTGATTTCTTTTAAGTGCATAATAAGCCTAGTTGAGTAACTAGCTTATTCCTTTTAAGAAGCTTTGGTTTTTAGTGCTTATTTAGCTTACT
>BQNB010210060.1:0-10296 GCA_026074375.1 Tanacetum coccineum
TTCTAAAGGTTTAAACTAACCTGCTCAAATCATGGTTGTCACATAGCAATCCGTTATTTCATGTCTTTTTACGACTCAATTCTTGTCATTTTTTATTTTTAGGGTTTTACGCGTTTGCTTTTAATTTTATTCGTTTAGTTAAATCGTGTAAACTAAAAATCAACATTCAACGTAAACGGACATCAAAGAATTAAATATAGAGTAAATTACACCGTTCGTCCCTGTGGTTTAGGCCAAATCCCTAATCTCTTTCCTATTTTTTTGGCATGAATCGTCCCTATCTCGAAACTATGTAACACAATCTGTCTTTATCTCAAGAGATAAGGACGAATGGTGTTACATAGTTTCATGCCAAAAACATGAGATAGGGACGAACGGTGTAATTTACTCTTAAATATATAAAAGTGCTTTTATAAAACTTATTTTATAAAAATTGGCACTGTTTCAGATCTGATAAAAATATATAGATATTTTATAATGATAGTACATGTTATGAGGATTCCAAGCAGATAAGAAACTTGAAAGACAAAGCTATAACGAAGAAGTTATGATATTTACAAAATTACGATAATTAAATATATAAAAGTGTTTTTATAAAAGTTATTTTATAAAAATAGTTACTGTTTTAGATCTGAGAAAAACATATATATTTTCCATCATGATAGAACATCTCCATACGACTTCGTGGATATAAAGAACTCTTAAAACGGAATTAAAACGAATGAGTTACGAGTTTTGAAAGATTTAAAGTTATAAAAGTAATTTTATAAACATTTTGAATTGACTGTTCCAACTCAGATTTTTATAAAAACAGTAGACATTTTAATTAAATAGTTTATCCCGTCACGATTCCATACATATAAAGAACAAGCGAAACGAAATTAAAACGAATGAGTTATGATTTTTACGAGGTTACAACAATTAATTATATAAAAGCAGTTTTATATAAATTTACAAAAATAGTAAAAGTTACTGTTCATCAGTAGCTAAAATATTATAAATGTAATATTTTGATAGATTTTCTTAATACGAAACCGTGAACATAAGGAACGTATAAAACGGAGTTAAAACGATAAAGATACGAGGTTTATAAAACCTTGTGCACTATTTTTACTTTTGTACATTATTTTATAAAACAATTAAACTATTTATATAATATCATTATATAATAAATAAAAATATTAAATTAAGTATTATTATCAAATCAACTATTAGACAAAGATAGCATTTTATTTTACAAGTACAAATACATATACCTTTATTTAACAAAGTACAATTTAAATATTGTTTTGACATTTTAAATTAAGCAAAAACTATTTAGGTGGTGGTGTAACTATATAACTTGTGATATTGTATTTACATTAAATACATGATACTTATACGGCCTATAATTAATTAGGTTACACTTGAGGTGAGTTCATAGCCCCATTTTTATACGATTCCAATGATTTACAATTCTCAGGTGAGAAACATGCATTGTTTTATATTTAGACGCAAGTACACTTTTAACAAATTACAAGTTTGCCTAAGTAGCTGTAACCCACTATGCCTATGAATCATGAACTGCTAATTACTAGATTGTAAGCGCAAATGTTATGAATAGATCTATTTGGGATCGACATCCCCGTTCGGGTGAGTAGCGCTCACTAGTTTTGGAGGTACCAAAATGACGAATGTATACCATGTCGGAACAAGTTCGATGTTGCGGGTTGAACATCTACACGGGCACATTATTTGCATTAATTTGCATACATATATATTGTAGCTTTAGTGTCATGAGCTTAGTGCATTTTGTAATTACTTTTGAGATATTGTATGTGTTACATGTCTTACACATGGAAATCTACTTTATACATTACTTAAACCTGTGAATTCACCAACTTTATGTTGACATTTTAAAGCGTGTTTTTCTCAGGCCAATAAGGTACAAGAACAAGGATACATTGGGGGTCAACATTTTGGGAGTCATTTTTGCATGGAGATTTAAGGATGGACAAGTTAAGCCATGAGCTTTTGTATCAAACAATTTATTTAATCCAATGTATCATTTTCAAATAACTCATATAGAGGTCGTTCTCATATCTTGTGCTATTGATCTATGATGTAAAACTCTCAGAACCCATATTCCGTTGCGACCCTATTTGGGGGTGTTACATATTGGTATCTAGAGCCAAGGTTATAGAGAACCAAGTCAAATGTTTTTACTTGGACTATAACCATTTTCAAACATTGAATCATACAAAAGTTTTTCATAGGACATACATACACTATTTGTTTGCATTAGTTGGTTAGACTAGATGCTTACATGATTAATATACGTGTTTATATTATATTACGTATATTACATACGGTGGTCTTATATATATATATATATATATATATATATATATATATATATATACGCACACTTATATACACTCTTTGGATTGTTTCAGATTTGGTCATGTTAGATTCAGAGCATTCTACTGTGTCATACACTTTTTTTTCTTTAGACTCTGACCCATCATCACGGGGCATTCCACTTATGGATGCCGGCAAGCCTCCTGAGATGGACCCTTATGAGGAGGTTGCCCAACAAGGGAAGATAGCACCACCATCACCTGCTTATGTGCCTAACCCTATGGAGTTAGAGCATCATGTACCGGTGTACGTTCCAGAGCCTGTGTACCCGGAGTACCTGGTTCCATCTGATGATGATATCCCTATTAAGGATCTGGAGGAGGACCCGATTGACTATGCTTACGAGGAAGAGCACCTAGCTTCTGCCGACCCTACTGCTGTTGCTTCTCCAACTGTTGATCTTGTCCCCTCTGCTGAGGAGACATAGCCGTTTGAGACCGATGAGTCTGCGACTACACCACCACCACCACTTGCATACCATACTATTTCTAGGATGTCTGTCCGATCCCAAGCACCTATACTGTTTCCTTCTGAGGCAAAGGTTGCTAGGCTTCTTGCCTTACCTACTCCACCACCATCTCTACTCACTTCATTATCATCACCACTTTCCTATATTCCCTCACCACCCTTACCACTACCATCACCACCTACTACTAGCTATACATACGCCGAGGCACCTTTGGGCTACAGAGTAGCCGGGATTTGGATGAGAGCTGCATCACCCCTACCATTACCTGCACCATCCACTAGCCGCATAGCTGACATTCCCGAGGCTGACATACTGCCTTAGAAGAGGCTACTACTTACTGCTCCCACACCTAGGTTTGAGGTTGGGGAGAGTTATGTTGCTGCTACTAGACAACCGAGATCTACTGTGGCCCATAGGGTCGATTATAGTTTTGTAGATACTGTGGATGCCAATATCCGAGCTTCTAAGAGGAGGACTATGGCTGCTATAGAGGTAGTCAACTTGAGGGTTAGTTATCAGGCTGATGTTCATAGACGGGAGAGCGAGGAGTTCTATACACGACATTAGGATGCACAGAGGGATCGTGCTGATCTACGTGATGAGGTGGATACATTAAGGAGGTACCTTTCCTCCCTGTGTACTACTCATGAGCAAGAGAGAGTTAAGGCCCGTCAGGATTTAGATAGGTTTGAGGCCCACAACAGGGCTTTGGAGGCACGTATTGCAGTTTTAGAGACTCATGCGTATCGCTACGAGTGGCAGCGTCAAAACGCCGCTGATCATGTGACTAGAGCTATCATGCGTATCTAGGCACTGGATACTGGAGCACACGTTGATACTTTGGAGGACACTGGTAGTAGTGCCTAGATTTACATTTCTGTCATGTCTTAGCTATCCTGTATGGCCTATTAAGTTTTATGGGTAACTCCCAGCTAGTAGGTTGTAGGGATTTTGTTTCATTTGTAGCTATTTTGTATGGCATGTTAAGTATTATGGTTATTCACATCTAACATTGCCTCAGGACTATATTTTCATTTTGTATATCATTGTACTGATCATGTTGTAATCAGAACTATCATGTATGATTATCGATGTTGTTATGTATGGATGTTGATTTATTTATGTCATTGTTGATTTCACTTTAGTTGTATATTTCACTGTGTGTTGTGATCTCATTTTATTTATTGTGCATATGTCATGTCACGTTTATGATTGTATGAAATCTAACGTGTATTATATTTTCTTGTGATTTGAAGAAAATGCCACCAAAGAAAAGAACCTCCACAACAACCACCACCACCACACCTATGACTGATGCTCAACTTAAGGCACTAATTGCCCAAGGAGTTGCTGATGCATTGGCAGAACGTGATGCAAACAAAAGCAGGAATGGAGATGACAATCATGATTCAGGGAGTGACGGAAGAAGGCGAATGCCTGTTGCTCGAGAGTGTACCTATAGTGACTTCCTCAAATGTCAACCCCTGAATTTCAAGGGTATTGAAGGAGTTTTTAGTCTTACTCAGTGGTTCGAAAAGATGGAATTTGTCTTTCATATCAGTATCAACACAGACGCATGTCAAATCAAGTTTTCTACTTGTACTCTCCAGGGTAATGCTTTAACGTGGTGGAACTCCCACGTTAAGACTGTCGGCCATGATGTTGCATACGCAATGACATGAAAAACATTGAAAAAGATGATGACTGATAAATAATGCTTGAGAGGCAAGATTAAGAAGCTGGAAATTGAATTATGGAACTTAAAGGTGAAGGGCACAGATGTGGAAAGCTATAGCCAACGTTTCCAAGAGTTGGCATTGATGTGCTCGAGAATATTTCTCGAAGAATCGGATGAAGTTGAAAAATATGTCGGTGGTCTTCCCGACATGATTCATGGAAGTGCGATGGCTTCTAAGCCCAAGACCATACAGGATTCAATTGAGTTTGCAACCGAACTGATGGATCAAAAGATCCGCACTCTTGCTGAACGTCAAGCCAAAAATAAAAGGAAGTTTAAGGAAACTTCAAGGAACAATCAAAACCAGCAGCAACCTTTCAAAAGGAATAATGTGGCACGGGCCTATACTGCAGGGCCTGGGGAAAAGAAACCGTACGAAGGATCTAACCTATGTGCCCTAAATGAAACTATCACCATGACGGGCAGTATGCTCCCAAGTGCACCAACTGCAAGAGGACTAGCCATTCGGCCTGGGACTGTAAAAGCCAGCCTGCTGTTGCTAACAACAACCAGAGAGCCCAAGGGAAAAATCAAAGAGTTCTCACTTGCTTTGAGTGTGGAGCTCAAGGCCATTTCAAGAGTAATTGCCCGAAGCTAAAGAACATAAATCAAGGAAATCAGGATGGAAATGGTAATGCTGTGTCAAGAGCTTATGGTGTGGGCACTACAGGGACAAACCCGAACTCCAATGTTGTCACGGGTACGTTCCTCCTAAACAACCATTATGCTTCAATTTTAGTTGATACTGGTGCCGATAGGAGTTTCGTGTCTACTGCATTTAGTTCTTTGATTGATATCATCCCAACTACACTAGACCATAGTTATGACATTGAGTTAGCTGATGGTAGAATAATTTAGGTTAATACACTTATACGGGGTTGCACTTTGAATTTTCTGAATCATCCATTCAACACTGACTTAATGCCCGTAGAGATGGGTAGTTTTGACGTCATAATTGGTGTAACACCCCCAAAAATGTGTTGCAGCGGAAATATGTCCAGGGGCGTTACTTCATAATACAACAACATAAGATACAAGAGAACGACCTCTAAATGTGTCGTTTGAAAAGTAATCTCGTTGACTTTCTTGAAATTGATATAACATTTGTCCCATAATTGCATCACAATGAAAAGCTTGAAAGCAATACAACGAGATTTGATCATTTGTATATAAGTAGAAATCCATGAATGAAATCTTATCAATTTAGACTCCAATGACATCGGGAAAGCCGAAGGATCTAGTCACCTGAGAAAAACATGCTTAAATGTGTCAACATAAAGTTGGCGAGTTCATAGATTTTTGTAAGTATAAGCGGATTGAAATCAAAAGATTTATAAAGTATGCATTTGCCATTTCAATCCTTATAATAGTTGCCAAAAATGTTAGTGTAAATGTAGAACCGAAAGAGTATAGTGTCTACTGCTTCACCACAATATATTGAAAAGTGTTTAGTACTCAGTAATGTTCAACAAAGTAGTGTGGACCACAAGATTTCCAAAATGTATTTGGGACTACTATAACAGATACAGTATCTGCAACAGTTATAACAGATACAACTTCACATAAAAAGGTATTTACGTTGCGCTAAGCTCATGACACCGAAGCTAATAATGAAAGTAGCATATAACATGCCAAGTAATTGCTTTCCCTTACAGGTGTCCGACCAAAGACCACCTAACCAGATTCGACGTGACATATATCCGTTTGTTCTTGGCAAACTCGAACATTAAGTGCTTCTTACCCGAATAGGGATAATTAGTCCTAATTGATCTATTTATTCACTCGCGCTCACTTTACCAACAAGACGGTTACAGTAATTAACGGTTCATGATATTTCGGGCAATAGTGGTCTAAACGCTACTTAGGCAACACGTAAACAGGGAGGGTAAATCAAGATACTTGTGTCTATAGTAAAAACAACCAACGTTTTCGTAAAAGCTTAAAGTACTTATATCCATAAGTAAAAACGAGTGTGATATCAATCATGTAACAAGTTTGTAATCAATGTATACGAGTTTGAAATTCAGTAGTGTAAACGAGTTTGTAAACTAGCATGTTTCTCACCCCAAAATTTATAAAACATTTATTCGAAATGAGTAAAAAGTGGGACTATGAACTCACCTCGATGTTGCAGAACAATTAGCAGAAAATGCAAATAATGAGCACAACACAAACGGAAAATAGAATGGCTCGACCAAGAAGATGCAGCATAACTTAACGACTATGTCCCACTAGCTTAGGATGATGAATTTGGGTTTTCTGATGGATGAGTACGTCAACGCGACACGTTGATAAATGGATTTAGATTTCACGTTGTAAGAGTTTGGTGGTTGGTTAAATAAAATAAACCGAAAGGTAAAAGAAAAGTATGTAATATATTCCATATATACTACATATGAAAGACAAGAAATATATATAATACGTGTCGAATATTACATATAAAAAAACGAAGACGAGAAGGATAAATATTCAAAGTATATAATATTTCGCAAGTATTTTATAAGAAACGTGAGAAAATAATTGTAACAATATAACTCGACACATTTTTGAAAATCACCAAATAATTTAATAAAGAGTTCTCGTTTAGAAGTAGACACACGTTTTAAAGTTACGAATTAAATAAATGACGTTTTTAAAGTTTTTACAAAAGTTATTATTTTGTCTATTAGTCAGGTATTTTAAAATAATTTTTTATAATTTAGTATTTCGGTACGCGTTTTAACTAAACTATAAATCTCGTTCTATTATCGGTTTTCTAAAATAATAGAAATTTTAGTGAAAAATACTAAGTATAAATTTTTTTAAAAATTTCGACATGCATTTTTTTACCAAAACTCAAAGTTTTCCCACTAAATCAAATCCATGTTACAAAATGTCCACGTTTTAATATATATCTAACTAAACTAAATAATTACCAAAGATTAACAAAATCAAACACACTATATATGGGCTGTTAAACCCATTGCCAAACACCCTTAAAGCTGAACCAAACAACCCTTAAAGTTGTTGTCGCAAACAGTCCGTTTTTGCAGCTTAAACACTAAACCAAACGCCCCTAATAGGCTGTTAAACGCGTATCTAAACGCCCTATTTGGGCAGTTTTAAACTTACAGCCAAACGCACCCTAAAGACTTATAAAACACAAGATAATAACAAGTAATCAATTTATTTAACCAACTAATCCACCATTAATCCATTTTTATATTTTATAAAAACTTTTACATAGTTTTATTAGCCAATTATACCAAATGACCCATAAAACCCTAATCGTGCCCGGCACGCTAGACCAAATAAATCACAACGATGATGACGACGACGACGAGGCTGCCACGAAGATGGTCACGGCTGTGACCACAGCAGCCATGGCGGCTGTGGAGGTGATGATGATGGAGATGATGGTGGCGTCGGTGATGGTGATGGAGAGGTGGTGGTGTGGAGGTGTTGTGGTCGTTGTGGGGAGGTGACGGGTGTTAGAGTGGTGACGGTTGAGAGGTGGTTATGCGTAGGGATGGTGAAGTTGATGGTGGTGTTGTAACGCCAACTGTGGTGGCGGTGACAGTAGGTGATGATGATGACTAAGACGCGGCGAGGTGGAGGTAGTGGTGATGTTTGTGGCGTGCGGCTGTCATGTAATAAAGGTGGGGGCGTCAGATGGTGGAGATAGCAGCCATGGTGGTGTTGGCTGTGGCGTGGAGGCAGTGGGGGTGATGATGGTCTCGAGGTGAAGGTGGTGTTCGAGGATGGAGATGGATATGGTGGCGGTGAAGTGGCTGTGGTGGTGACCGAGATGGTGGCCGGAGGTTTTCCGATGACGGCACCAGAAAATAAGATGAGAGGGAGGAGAGTGTGTGTTGGTGGCTAGGGTAAATTATGAGAAAACCCTAGATGACTAACTATATATATCCAAAAGTACGCAAAATATATAGCAAGTGTAGCATAGTTTAAGGTAAAAGTTGTATAGCCATCGGGTATCACGGGCACGCTTTGTCCGTAAAATAAAACTTTAATTTAAATATTCGCGTTTTAAGGCAACGTTTTTGAATAAATGATCAAAAATTTATTTAAATATTTTTATTAAATAAATTATGGCAATTAAATAAATATTAAATATTCTTGAGCCGTACGCATTGTGTGATGTGTTTAAAATTTTGCGAGGGTATTTAAGTCATTTTTTGCTTGGTTTTGTGTCTCGGGTAAAACTGAAAAGTTGTCCAGAATGACGTTTTATGATAAACGCTAGTATACCCCATAATCAATAACTCATTTTAGCGGGTCGTTTTTGATAGGTCAACTTAGGAATAACATGTATCTTCTCGTTTTCTAGTCAAACAAGTTTGAAAATAAATTTTAAATTAGCGATAATATCTAAAATTTGAATTTATTATTTAAATACGTTTCAAAAATTTACCGGCTACGCGGTAATCGTTTTTATGTGACCGTAAAAGGTCAAAAAGTCAAGTCAAAACCAAAAAGTCAAAGGGTAAAATAGTCATTTAAAATATCGAAAATTGCCAGTTGTGACAAATATGATGTCTCAAAAACTAAAAAGCAATCCTGAGATGTTTAATAAGGCCTGTTATGTGTGTGGAAGCTTTGATCATTGGTATGTGCTTAATTACACATACCTTTTACCTTTAAAAACGAGCTAAAATAACCAAAAACGGACTTAAATGCAAATATATCTGTTTAGCTAATAGTGATTGTGCAGGAACGGATAACTAGAGAAAAGACGAAAAACAAAAGCCAAAACAACAAACCGACTCGGAATGGAAAAGACCTGTGAAAGACAAAAGCCAAATCGAAGCCGGAAAGTCAATCAAGTCAAAAAGTCAACAGAAAAGTCAACTGGTCACAGTCAAAGTCAACCCAAGTCAACCCCGAAGCCAAAAAGTCAACAAAAAAGGAAAAAAAAAACAAAAAAAAGAAGATTAAAGTGAAATTTTTTTGCCAAACCCTAAATATATTTATAAGAGAAAAGAGAAAAAAAAGAAGACAAAGGTCTGAAGTGATTTTGCAATTTGCTCAAAGTGACAAGTGGGGGGGCAAAACTGCCAACCCCCCTAACTTGTATACACCAAGGACGAACTGTGCAAAGAGTTATATAACTCTTGGGGACTTGTTTTGCCAAGTCCCCAAAAGTTATATAACAACAAGGACCTACGGTGCAATGGAAGTTAAAACCATGAGGGGCCATATTTGCCCATCTCCCAAACAAACACTCTGTTATAACCCATAACAATTTTTCCCGCTCGTTTTTCCCTCCCAAACAACTCACGGGTTGTTTAACCCCATTTTACCCTGTAAACCTTCACCCCCTCCATGGATATTCATTTTCCCCCTCCTCCACTACCTTTCCCAGCCACAAAGTTGCCAACTTGGCAATCCCACACCCCCCAAGACCAAATTCGATGGCCAAGATTGATTTTAAAGATTGAAGGGCCAAGATTAAGGGTTCTAACTCTCTCACAAAACAAACACACCTGTGTTTGTGTGTCTACAAACAAGCACAACAAAGAGAAAGAAGAAAGAAGACCTAGTTTTAGTTTTCGGCTATAAATAGCCTTGTAAGCCATTGTGGCAAATATTCAGTTTTCATTCCATTTTACATTCAGTTTTATTAAGTTTTAATTCAGTTTTTAATTAAGTTTTTATTGTAGTTTGAAGTGCTTTTAAGTTAATGTCTTTTATG
>BQNB010210061.1:0-10296 GCA_026074375.1 Tanacetum coccineum
TGCTGCCCAAATCGCAACAAATCTTGCGTTTTGCCTAGAAGATCTTGCATTTTGTTCATTGCGTTTTGTCTCAAGGTTGGGTTTTGCTCATTGCGTTTTGTGTCAAGGTTGCGTTTTGCTCATTGCGTTTAGTCTCAAGGTTGCGTTTTGCTCATTGCGTTTTGTCTCAAGGTTGCGTTTTGCTCATTGCGTTATGTCTCAAGGTTGCGTTTTGTCTCATTGCGTTTTGACTAAAGACACTGCGTTTTGTCCATTGAAAATCCTTGTTTTGAAAACCTAATTTCCCAGAAAAATTTTGACCGAATTTGGTGGTATTTGATCAAATTTGGAAATCTATCAATCAATTAACATAAACAAACCTTACAATCAAACCAACAATCAACTTAATCATACTTGAAACGTCAATTAATTATTCATTCACGGTTTCCTCTTAATTTTGTAATCTCGGTTTTAATCAAAGATTTGTAAAATCCCGTAAACGTTAATTCATTTAAAACCACAATCAATCACTTCATAACACTTAAGATCTGATATCCGTTTAAAACAACTTCATCAGAATGTCAAATTCAAATACAAATTTGCAAACTCAATCATCAAATGCTCTTCATAATGCTATCATGGAAGTGAGTAGCAAAGATCGTTCACCAATGTTAGCATCGGGTAATTATGTTTAGTGGAAATATAGAATCAAGAGATACATTGACACCAAACCTAATAGTGAACTCATCCACCATTGTCTCTAAAATCCATCATACACGTATCAATGGGCTAAGAAAACAGTTCTAGTTGCTGAAGGTAGTTCTTAAACAACTACATAAAGGTATATGGAGAACTATAAGAATGTTTTACAAGACATACGAGATCAACTAAATGCCAAAGTTGAAGCCGTTCAGATCATCCTCACAGGGATAGATAACGATATCTACTCCACAATTGATGCTTGTCCGAATGCATGTGAAATGTGGAAAGCCATTGAAAGGTTGAAACAAGGTGAATTCAATCAATGTTCAATGATCTTGAAAAACACAATTTATATGGGAGTTTGGGAAAATTCACATCAGGGTTGGTGTACACTAGAACTCGATTACGCACGGTTTTACTCAAGATGATGAATGAGCTTGTCCGAAATCAGTGTCATGTTACTAATCATCAAGTGAATGTCCAGTTCTTACTTCAACTACAACCAAAATGGCAAAGGTTTGTGACACATGTTAAGCAGAGCCAAGAGCTGAAGACTGTCTCCTATCACATGCTTTATGACATTCTGAAGCAACACCAGAATAAAGTCAATGAGATAATAAGCCTAAAAGGACTAGCAGTATGCTAATCCAATTGCACTTGTTGCTCATCAGCAACCAGTTTACATCATCAAACATCTACTCAACACACTCAATATTCCTCACACCAGATCGCAAAGTTCTACCAGAAAAAGAGGAAAAGCAATTGTTACTCTTCTGCTCTACTTATGATCCAGAACCTGCTATGGTTACTTGAAGATGAGGAAATGCCCAAATGAAAAGGAGATGACATACTCATGGCTTTAATTTCTCTCTCGTTTCAGAAAAATCTACAACCTACCAACATATAACCTTCGTATTCATTCAAAACACTGTCAAGCTAATCAAGACAATTCTCCAAGAATCAACAGAGAAACTGGGTATGATAATCAGAGGGCAGTTAATGTTGCTGGGGCTAGGGAAAATATAGGTACTCCGGTAGTGCAGAAGTCTAGGATTCAGTGTTATAACTGCAAATATAGACGAATGTGATCTTTAAGACTCTAAGTGCAACTCTTTCCTTCATGTGCTAAATAATTTCGAATCTCGGAGCACATGTGTAGGGGGAGTATTTGAAAATAACAATGTCAGAAAAGTTTTATGGTTCGTCTAATACCAACAACTACTAATTTCAGGTCGATTCTGAAGTCATATAGGTGGTTATGGTTAGAATAAGTCCTACAGATCCAACCAGAACAGAGGGATTCTACCCAATGGACACTCCATAGTTAGAAATAGCAGTCCTTAGGTATGAATGGAGAAGAATATGTATAAGGGAAAAATGCAGACTAAGATTGAGCTAACACTGGAACAATCACAACAAGGTGTTAGTAATGATGTCTTGGTAAGCATTGAAGGGGTTGAAGAATGAAAAAGAAATGTATGGATAAAGGGTGAAAAGAAAGAAGCCCTCCTTACACCTTAGGCAGAAACCGGGTCAATACATAATCTATCAAAATCACACAGATGATTGTTGATATTGAAGACGAAATCATGGACCTAGTGATGCATTGCTCTACCCCTTCCTGGCATTAGAGTTTCTCTCAAAAGAACTTGTTTCACTTGTCTCGGTGATACACCCACGTTATCTATTGACATCTCACTCGAGATTGTTGATATTGAATTAGGTGGCATCTGCTCCAGCCTCGAATTTACTAAAATCAAAAGTGCAAAATCGAGTCTAGAGCCAGAGTGATCTATGTTAAATCTCATTAGGAACAATGTCAAAATACACTTGTTGATACACATAAAGTTCACAAGCTAAACAAGAGTCCTACGGCATTATCCTTGAGATCTTGCCAGTATTTCTGAGTGTTAATTAAGTATTCACAGTGAAGATGGAAATCTGCTTAAGCAAACATCAAACAAGCTTTGGTAAGTTGACTTGCAAGATTCTATTATGAATCCAAGCTTGTGTAATGGATATCAATTTTGGTCAGTAAATGATTAAAACTTAATTAGAAAGATAGAACTATCTGATTCACTCTTTCATCTTGTCTGCTTGAGACGTTCCGGTTATGAAGAACTAGTAAGCATGGTGAATCTAATACTATGTGTTAGTAGATCCTACGCTTTGAGCTGGATACAACTCATCAAGGAGATTATGTTTGATTCTACCTGATCACAAGTTAGTATTTTATACTATAAAACAGGAAACCGGAGGTTAATGCAACCGAAGTCAAGATGAATGACAAAGCCATATTCATCCTTTATTGCTAACTATCTTATTTCAGGTTTAGACGATGGTATTGCAGCCTCATTCCAGCGAAGTCGGATTCATAAACCACATGCTCATACTCAAGCTTTCAAAGTCAATCGTTCAACATCAAGATAGTTGATTCTAAACTTCCCCATCATCAAAGAGCCTCAAAGTCAATTAAAGAATCGTATTTTGGGAAGATTGTTAGACTTATAATCATATATGTCAAACAAGAATGTAACAAGTATGAGCATGTTGGTCAAGAGCACAAGTTGATCAAGGAAGTCAAATCAAGATGATTCAAGTCAAGGAGATGATGCAAGATAACGATCTCAAGAACTCAAAGTCAAAAGATAAAGGCTTAAAATCAAGATCACAAAGCATGAATGAACAAAGCCGTTACAAACAAGACAAGACCAAAACAAGGCAAAGCATAAACGTCAAAAGTCATATCTTCAACATCAAGGGAGACAATGATAAATCAAAGCAAACTCCTACAAGAATGTCATCAGTGGTACGGAGCAGTTTGAAGAAAGAGACCTCAACATTGGGGGAGATTGTTAGCCTTAATTATATTAAGTCAAACAAGAATGTTATCGGTCTTACAAAGTCAAACTAGGTCTTGTATTGTAATAGGCTAGTCGGGTTTAACAGGCTTGAACATTAAACTAATATTGTCTATGTATCAGGCTTAAAGCCCACGAGAAGCCAAGCCTAGCCCATTAGAAGCACATTAAGCTCTCTTATAGCAAAAGGGTATAAATATCCCTTCACCACACTTGGTGAAGGGTGTAGGTTTTCATTGTTGAAAGTGTAAGCCTCCCAAACTCTTTTCTCTAATCTAATTTCTTCTTATTGTCCTTCTTTCTCTTTTCTTCCTTGCGGTTTGTATTCCATCCGAACACCAAAGAATCGTTGTTCATTGTTATTGTGTATCTTAGTTGTATAATAGATTAGTTAAGTGGGATAACAGTTATAAATTCCGTCTAGGTACCACCTTCGTCAAGGCATCCGCAACATTGTGTTCAGTACCCACCTTAAGAAATTTAACCGTCTTTGCTTCACATGCCTCTTGCCGATAAGGTGATAACGCACATTGATTGTGATAGGTCCTCTAATGAAATAATTGATTTTCGCGATAAGTGAATCGTGCCCTGATTATCTCAATTAACTGTTATTGTGTTTAGTTCTATGCCTAACTCTTCCAATAGTCCCCTTGTCCAAATAGCTTCCTTCATAGCCTGTATCATCAACCCGTACCCTGTGATTGATCAGCTCATAACAGTGATCGATCTTCCTATGACGTAGTCAAAATCTACAAAACCTGTATGTTTATCTGTAAACTACGATCAAACCCATCCAACATATCCACACCAACTGATGCTATGTCAGGTATCATGCAGATCACCTGATACTCTTGGCTTCCAACTGCATATCTATATGACCACTTACCATTCTTTTCCACATCATAGTCCCCTGATAGACCATCCTTCAACGACAAAATGGAGTGCTCCTCCAACAAAGTCTGTACCAACTTTTTGTTGTGAATCCTGGACTGTAACACCCTTAGAGTATTACCACTCCGATCCTTGATGATCTCTAAACCAAGTACATTTCCCTTTGCTTTAACCAGCAAACCCTTGGTAACCCAGATCTCAGACTTGCATCCGCAAGAAAAAACCATACCGTTTAATAGAGAAATAGATGTATGATATATACCTGGTGCATTCTCCCAGTATAGTCATGGTATACATCTACTGCTTTTTTCTGATCCGTTGCTGCACATACACATTGATCGAATATCTATATCTTCTTTAATCTGATTCCACTTGGATAATCACCACACAAGCAAATGTTATCATTGAAAGATTATGAACTAATGTGCATATATCTTATCCTACTGCCAGCAACTGCAAAAAGTAGCCTCTATTATTTGTCTTCTCTATACCTAAATAGTTTACATGCTAAGTGTTGCTCCCTATCCCGTGCTAACTGATAGTCTATCAAATATTGAGTTTGTACTTCTTATAAACTAGCTCCTTGATCGAAATTCTCCTAGGGTTCCACCTCAAATGTATGATCCCCTAGCGGTTCCACCTCAAACTCAAATCCATGTAACACCTGCATTGAACCCGTACCTACACCAGAACCAGTGAAAATTTTCTTGTATTCCCCGCTCTCATTGAAACCCATATTCCTGTAAAGCACAAATACCTTTGAAGTAACGTCATCTAACCTTCAAAGCTTATTACCCTATATACCTTCGCGACATATCAGGAATATGCACTTGACCTTAACTAGTTCAAGCATCTCTTGTTTAATACTTGCAAGCCAACCAAGAAACCCTAACAAATTTGTAGGTGTCTTAAATCCATTTGCTGATGATGGTGACCTATTCACTAGATATGTAGACATGGTTGTATCCTCTGCCCAAAAAACCTTGGACAGACCAGACTGAATCAGAAAACAATGTCCCTTAGCCAAGAGTGTCATGTTTGTTTATGATGATGTGTCATTTTATACACTTTTTCGGGGTCATTTAACCCCCTAAATCATGCATGTATGCCCAAAATAGGTACTTAATCATTCCTTTCCAGGTATTTAGCATTTGGAAGGCATTTGGATGAAATAGACGTGACTTGGACTCATTTGGAGAAGAAACGAACAAGACTACGAACCAACACCAAGACTCTTCAAGATTTAAAGTCTTAAAACCTGGAGACGGCGTCACCATTTATACACGACGCCGTCACACTTCATCTAGTGACGCCGTCATACTTCATCTAGTGACGCCGTTACAACATATCTTGACGGCGTCCGCCCACACTGACTCAACTTGGATCTTTTTTCTTTTTTTTTTTTTTTTTACACTTTTTTTATTTTTTTTTATTTTTTTTATTTTTTTTTTTTTTTTTTTGTTTTTTTTTTTCTTTTTCTTTTTTCTAGAAGATTCTACTTTAGGATGACGTCACAATTAAAACGCGACGCCGTCACAGCGATATTCTTATAAATATAGACCCAAAATTAGGGTTTTAGGTGTGTAACTTTAGAGTAAAAAAGGGGAACGAACCCTAGTTTGTTTGACAGCTTATTAGGATGATTTTAGGGCCTCAAAACCCTATTATACCTCCTTCAATTCATGTTTTAATCAGGTAATACTATCTTAATCATTCAATATGTCTTGTTGTTTAATTCTTTATTGTTTTTGCTTTATCTTTAACATGCTTAGCTAAACCCCTTATAGTATTCATTTATGATTGTATGAAACCTAGAATGTATATATTAGTGGTGTTGCTTCTTGTGATGAATATGCATGTTAGGCTTTAGAAAACCAGCTTTTGTCTGTATCGCTGTTGATATGTCTAGGGAAACATGATTGTGTAGAAAGGATACCATCGGGTAACAGTCTTCATACTACCTTGCCCCTTATATGGTTGATCCACTTTTAATATATTTCAATTGCATTTAATATACTCTTGGGGGCTGGGTAATAGTCTTCATACTACCTTACTTTGTGTTTTGCCTCAACGGAATATTAAATAGATGGCGGGTTCGTGTAATCTGTTCATGACTTAGGAAATTCACAAGTGTGACAAAGCAACAACACTAGGAGAAGCAATCTAGGGAGTAATACATGATTAAATGAATACAATCTTTTTATTATATTGTTATCACCATTAGCGTAGTTTATTATTTAGTTTAATAGCTAAAACCAAACCAAACCTCTCAAATATATGATTTTACTGCTTTCTTATAAATATAAAAACACAAAAATAATCTTCTCTCAACCTTTAGAATTCTGTTAGACCATGATCAAGCCTTCCCAACCTATTCCCTTAGAGAATGATAACACCCCCGAGTCTTGCCTATACTACTACTACAATGGTTAGGTACTTTGCCTAGGGAGTTGTAAAACTTCTTGTAGAAGTCCCTTACAACAACCTCATCAAATTTTTGGCGACGTTTCACTAGGGAATAGTTATGGTTTTTGTCTATTTATAGTTTTTTTAACTTAGTTCTACTCGCTTGAATCCTTTCAAGTGAGATTTTAATTCCTATCATTAGATTTCTTGTAGTCTATCTTTTTCTTTGTGCCCTTTGTTTGTAACATTTGTAAATTATAATGAATAGGTATGGTTATTCTAGCGTAGGTAGGTTTGATGTATTCTTCCTTAATCAACTCTTGGTGTTCCAACAACATTGATGTGCTGTCGTGTAGGGTCAATTTATTAATTACCAAGTTTTACATTTAAATTTAGCCGACTTATCCTAAAACAACTCTTTAACGGGCAGTGTACCCGATCGGGTGAAGTTTCGTGGTAAGTAGGGTGTCGAACACTAAGAGCGAGGTTGTTAACCTTATAATCTATCAGTATTTTAATTACTTCTACTTAAGTTAATTCTAATTACTTGTTAAACCTATGCTATATACGCTTCTAACAGATATGGGGGGTTTTCAGCCTGAGAGACTGGCACAGGTTTTACGGTGACAATAATCAATTCTAAAAACAATAAACACTCAAGAAAACAATTAGAAGATAAAAGAGCGGTGCAAGCCAAATAATAGAAAACTGTATTAGCCATATTAAATCTGATTAAATACTGGTTTGTTTAATTAGTGCAAATGATTTCTATCTCGAAGCGGCATATCATTCTTAAGACTTAGGCGGGACATCAGTCTAAGACCTAGATACGTTATCTGTTACAATTAAGCCTATCCGCCTTAAAGCATCATTTTAGTATAATTATAATTATCTAGGGATTATAGCAATGGTGATCTTGATAAATGCTAGCTTATCAGGACTTTACCCACTCACTGTTTGACGGTATTTTATATACTGGTAGTCTACTATTCAAATCTTTATCAATTAATCAAGAACATATTTATTGAAACATTAGGGTCCCCAAAAAAAAACTGTCGGTCCAACTAAGATTTAATTTAAAGACAAAGACAGAATGTTATTTGTGATCCTATTGGTCCAGTGATATAAAACACGACATGGAGAGCTATCCCAGTATCTAGCTTGCTTGTTAGGCGTAACTAGACCCAGTTGAATGATAGGTCGCATATTCAAACACGTAAACAAGTATCATGTGATAAACATAATTAAACTTTCAACGATAAATTAAGTAAATCGATTTTAAAACAAACCAAACATTAAATCTTTATTAAGATGGCTAATACCCTAACCATTGTAATTATACAAGCGTGGTCAATTAACCAAGGTAAACTAAACGTTTTACCTAACGATACCAAAAGTTAAATGATTACAAGAGTAAGGAAATTACACGGTGTCTTCTATGGAATCGTGATCAATGCTTGACCTTTATTGCTCTTCTTCTCTTTAGAAATCGTCTTTTATAAGTATGGTATGAAGAATATGATTTTGCACCCCGAAAACTCGTTTTTGAGTCTTCTATTTATAACCTTTAAAAATGCTAGATACGCCGTATTGGGCTATGCCAATACGGCGTATTGGGGTGTATCCCTTAGAGTGTGCACAAAGTTTAAGATCAGTATAATATACATTCCCAAAATACAAATATCTTTGTATCTCTGAATAGTTATCTTCATGGATACGGCATATGACAGAAGATAGATACGCCATATTAGGAATTATGAATACGCGTATTCTTGTGAAGACTTGGCGCTGATACGCCGTATCTATTTTCCTGGGTACGACGTATTGGTCAGAAACAAGCAATCTTCAAATGTCTTCATTTTAGCTCCAAAATAGGCGCCTTTTAGCATGTCTTCACAAATCACTCCTCAATTACTGCAAATAACACTTTTAAACAATCAAGTACACATTCTTGCAATAATTATACAAAAGTGGATAGTTTATTCAGGATAAATGATGGTATAAATGTGACGTTATTTGATGTCATCAAACATCAAGATGAATCTCTTTACGATTCGTATACTCGTTTCAAAGACATAATCCGAAAAGTCCCGAATCATGGCCTTAGTATATGGACCCTAATTGAAATCTTTCTTAAACATCTCAACTCGTTATCCTGTCATATCATCAATTTGACAGCAGAAGGGGATCTTAGGAAGTTTAGTGATATAGGAGCATGGTATGCCATAGAGGATTGTGCCTAATATGATAAAAAATGTAGCAACCCAACAAGCGCTATTTCTGATGAAACAATAGCAAATCCAAATGCTCAAATAGTTGGGGATGATATGGTTAGGGTACAGGTACCTAGTTATATGGTATGGTTAAATTATGATGAGCATGTAGATAGCCTAAGTACGATGGATAATGAGGTAGGGGTTACAAGCCCTGAAAGTACCACACAAACCCTACCATCATTTGAGGAATACACACCGCCCGTGACTTACCCGGAAGATTTTGAAAAGACTTTAGGAACCCCAATAGTGGTAGAACCTTTAAACGAAACAAAACTAGAGGGAGTAGGCTTGAATTGTAATCATAACATTCCTCTTAGTTCTAGGGAAATACCTAGTTTTGATGAACCGGAGCCTCAACTAAGTCCCTTACCAAATTGTCCATCCTTAGATGTCAGTCTAGGAGAAGAAAGAGGCCTCGAACCACCCATCAAACCACATAGTCCGGATAGTTTTAAGATGAAAGAAGTAGATCATTTGACCAATCATACACCTCCTTCACCTCACATGGCATATTTCCACCTTAAGGATACGTATTGCTATTATCACCCATGCATTGGCGACCCTAAAAAACATCATGGATTTAAACCGGGGTTATTAGGACATAGTGGATCCCTAGGTGTTGATTTTTTAAACATGGAGATGATAGAAAATGAGTAGGAATTAGAATCTAAGGATGTTTCTTTTCTAGGAAGAATACTTAATTCACCCGTTAGGCCAAAAGAAGTAAAAAAAGGTTAGGATTAAAGAGACACGCCATATGGAGCATATAATTCAACAACTAATTTTTCAACATTTGACTCCTTCTCACAACAATGGTGTGTACCGTTACTATCACCCACACTTGAACTCAAGTGTAAGGAAACCCTCCCCTTTATCTGTTAAATAAGGGTAGAGTCAGGCTCGTGACTCGAACAAAAACAAGCGCTTCTTGGGAGGCAACCCAATATTTACTTTTCTCGCAATTAGGAGTGTCATGTGTTTTACTCTTTTCATTTTATTCTATCATGTTCGAACTCTATCTTGTAATCATGCTTTGTATTGTTTTTAACCTCGTCTTAATTTCAATCAAAGGTATTTTGTAAACAATAAGTGTACGGGAATCTATCCGGTTTTTGTACCAAGTTCAAGCATGTTAAATAATTTGTTTAGATTAATTCGTGTCAGTTTCGAGTCATATGAGT